>JAOPUG010000168.1:2903069-2913314 GCA_027564375.1 Micropterix facetella
TTTGTTCAATTTAATGCACAGAAAGGCTCCTTGAAAAATAAGGAGTATAGGCACCGAACATCCTGTATACATACGAATTATAATAACCGAAGTAATTTTTAACCGGACAACCAAACAGTACCCAACTTTCAACGATAAAGTATTCCCTACTTCTCATTATGGCGAACGCCTTCAAACATCATCAACGAACCACCACGATAAAACCTATCATGTTGAAATATATTTGTATTGCCCTTTTTGCCTGTATTTTAACATCGTGTTTTGAATTTTTGTGTATTATTTATAATGTAATGTAGCAGGTTTCTGCAATTTAAATAAATAAATATTTCAGTCATCATTTCTACCTTCATGTTCAGGTAGTGATTCCAGCACATCATTCGTGGACAGGTCAGAAAAGTTGGCATCCACGTCAGATTCTTTTTCTTTCTCGACCCTGGTGCTCTTGGGGGTGTCTTCGAAGCTTCCTTGGCGGAATTTGGAGAAGTTGGTCATTTGGGAGTCCGACTCTGAAAGAAGTCGCCGTTTATTCTCTCTTTTCTTCTCTAATTCTTCCTTCTCCTTTTGCCTAGCTGGAACAAGATAAATAGTCCAGTGAGTAAGCAGAAAAACTATGTCGCAAGCTATATCAACGGTCGGCAACTGGCGGACCGCGGTTCGAATCGGGACCACATAAGGTAGAAGACTGGAACGCCGACAAATCCTCACCGATTTTTTTCTTTTTTTACGAGTGCGTTGCGATGCGGAAGCGGGAGCTGACTCATTATTTTACCATGTCATGCAAATGATATTTGTAAATCTATTTTTCGTTTAGTTCAGTAACATATGACTGTGTCAGAAAACCAAGAACTCAACAATCTAGCACAATCATGACAGTGGTTTGTCCACTGTTATAAGTGAGATGTTCAAAACGACCAGAATTTGTTGGGTTGATATTTACGGGCAACTGGTAGCACTTTAATTGGAGATAATTAACTTACAAAAAGTATTTCCTTGGATATGCACAAATCTGCAACCACTGAAGAATTTTGGGCTAAATATTTTTCGGATTAGTATCTAAATTGCAAAAAAACTGGCGATATATTATACTATAAAATCTGGCTCAAGACCGAAAGTGTAATTTTTTCGATTAAATTGTAAGAACAAATAGGTACCGATCTATCTTACCTATATTATTTTTAACACTAATGATGAAGATTAAAACTAATAACATGATTTTTTATATGCCACGTTCCTTTTTGAGAAAAAAGAATTAGCTGCGATCCATTTGAAGTTTTTTTATACTCTCTGGATCCTGATATTTTATTCTTAAGTATCCCCGCTATAAAGTAATCGTCGACCGCTGCCCATTTCATCATCTCAATAACATTTTACCAGGTCTTATTTCCAGGATAAGATTTTTCCTACCACAAATTCTTCTACTATATATAGTAGAATAATTTGTGGTGAACAAAATCCTACCCTGGAAATAATAACTGGTAAAATGTTATTGAGATCATGGTTGTCGAGGTCTCAAATGGATTTTTTATCAAGATTTTTATATAAAAGAGTTGATTTAAAGATTTAGAAGATTGACAAAATTTATGAATCACTAACAAAAAATATGTGTCTCTGATTTTTGAGCTCCACTCGTTTTTTTTAGGAAAACGAGAAACTACAATAATTACATTTGAGGCACGTCAACGATTACTGTTAATTTCTTCCTCAGGAAATGAGTTCGCCAATCATGAAAATCGATTCGCCATACGCATGCAGAATATCGATTATCCACTAGGTACAAAGAAAAGATCGATAGTTGTGCAACGTCTTTTATTTTAAAGATCCAGAATCAACTACATATGAATAGCAATCTCCTTCTATTTACATTAAAAAACTGCCACAATCTCCAGAGTCCCTCAAAATCTCATTACATAAAACAAGCTGATGCCAAAACGAATAGATACGAAATCGAAGACTATCGCGCTTGTTTGACATTATGAATAAGATAAAACGAATTTACCGCGTGAAGTTTGTAACGCCCGAAATTTCAGCGATGTTGCAACCGCCGTTATCTAGAGTAGACTGTTTGACCTAGACGTGTCTACCCTGGATAACGGCGGTTGCAACATGGCCGAAACATGGCCGAATCACGCGGCAAATTTGTTTTATCTTATTCGTAACGAATAGATACATCAACAGATAGGTATGAGTTATGGCTGGTCACGTGAGGTTGAAAATGCAATAAAATTAAGCGGACACTACATTAAGGCCTAAATAAAGTTGCCCAGAGAACTTTACCAACAGTTCGAGAAGCGACGCAGAACAGTTAATTAATATTATTTTTTAAAAATACGCCATTACGCTTTTAACTTTCTTTTTTTACATTCTGCTCCATCTCCTCACTTGACAAAAACTCAATAGCCAGAGGCACATCATACAGTTTTTAATTTGAATGAAGAAAAACATATAGCTATACTCACCGGCACTCTTCCTTCTAAAGAACTCCTTTTTCCACGAGCTCTTCGTCGATACAATATCCGTAACTTGCGATGGATCTGATTTTCCATATATATTTTCAGCGAATATTCTAAATTCATAATCCCAGCCGGGCACTAATTCCGTAACTGGTAAGGTTGTGTATCTGTGAAAAGAAAACAATACATTTAAGTGAATATATTTGATAATCTTAATTTGGAAGCAGCAGGAGTTAAGTCAATGTAATCTTTACTTTTCTACAAAAAAAAAACGTTGTGTTGAGAGCAGCTCTGGGAACAGTTACTATTCATCAATCCGTGAACCAAAATGTTAACTTTTCAATCGTTAGTGGTGTGTATTGGACGACTGCCCTATGCACAATTAAATATTGGCGTGACATACAAGGATGCCTATCCTTGTATGTCACGCCAGTGAGTAATGCATGTCAGAATTTTTCAATGGTTTTCTTTTAATTTTCAACGTCCGTTGACAATGCATATCGAGAAAATGTATTCTCAGGGGATATGCTGTACATATCGACAATAGCTGTCTCTTTTACTCGTAACACAGTGAACAGCTCTACAAGTGATCGAACTTACCTGGTATGCCCAACTCTACTCCAAGCTGTAATGGGGAATTCCCTCTTTTCCACAATGTAGTTAGTGACGTATGATCCACCATCCCAGTCGGGTGCTTTCCAACAGACAGTGACCGAGTCTTCTCCAATATGGGAGACTAGCGGACATAGCGGAGGATCTGGCCGATCTATAAAATGGTAAAATTACGATCAATTTGTCTAAAAACTTCATTTTTACTAATAACTTCGTTTACACAGAAAACGCATTCTGAAATTCTGAAAAAATAAAAAAATAGATGAAGAGTGATTTAATGAATCGTTGAAATTATTGTATTCGCAAGAAAAAAATTAATTAATCGGGATCGAAAAATATGACATCCTCGATTATTTTATTTATATAAGTCGCAAGACCATTATGGTATTTTGGCCCCATTAATTCAAGTTTTCCTTACATTTCGTAGTACCACTCGCAAATTTCGTTTTTTTTTCGACATCATTTTAGCAAAAACTTATATACATTGCCAACTTTTGAAATCATCTAGCACTCTATGAATTACGAGTCATGACTTTTTTTCTACGGATATAATAGTTTTATCAACACAGCGACTACTATGAAATCGAAGACTATCGCGGTTGTTTGATATTATAAATAAGATAAAACGAATTTATCGCGTGAATTTTGAAGCACGTTTCGGCGATGTTGCAACCGCCGTTGTCGAGGGTAGACTGTATAACGATTACTATTAGTCAGGAAACCAATCTTCTTCAATTTGCATTTTTTTTCACAATTTTAGAATGCGTATTTTCTGTGCAAATGAAGTTTTTGTAAAAATGACAATTACTCCATTAGGCCACAGAAATCGTCACCTCAGTGTGAACAATGTTCACATTTAGAGGGCTCTATGCCTTTTATGTGGACATACACTTATTTTGTTTGATATCTAAAATACGTCTGAATCTAATAAAATTAAAAATTTTCGATATTATTTTTTTTAAAGATTATATAAAAAAAACAGTCAGTGAGCTATCTCGTTTACATAATAATTACATGTTGAGAATAGTACGAAAATGCAATATAATATAATGTTTATTACTCACCCTTCACCTCAATCTCCACCTCTGCAGACTCTCTACTAAACTCATTCTCTGCAATGATTTTATAGATGCCGGAATCTGCTTTGCTCACATCTCGTATGGTTAATATAGCATGACGTTCTGTAACAGCATATAATGGTTCCCCTACCAGACTTCCAATGCAAGTAATACCCATTATTCACATTGGAAGTCTGTTACCCGTAACAGACTTCCAATGTGAATAATACATACATACAGTCAATTCATAGATGCCTATATAACCATTGTGATCGTTGGCGTTGGTTTATTATATTTGAAAGTAAATAGAAGTTGACTGGACTCTAATTTTTTGTTGGGAGCAGTACACTTAGCTGCAGTGCATTTAGCTTCTTAGAGAGGCGAAGACGGCAGCTAGCGTGGGGTATATATACACGCAAGTCATACATTCTGGGAACGTGGAACGTTTCATTGTTATGACAATCGGTAGAGCTGTAACAACTAAAAAGTCTGTTTCTATTCGCGTGAACTGGGCAAAGTATGGAAGACTGATGAAAGTAGCGGTCATCAGCCATACGGCACCACCAAGGATATTGAAATCCGGGCGTCCAATTTGTAATAGGTTATCAAGATCGCGCTGGAAGCCAGCTCGTCGACTATAGAAGCAAAAGCGACCCGTTCCCGCCTCCCGCAACGACTACGGGACAAGCTGCGAGACATGCGACGCTTGCATTGCTTCTGGGCCGAAACTAGGTTTCCGGAAGCTAAGCGTAGCTTAGACGAAGCAAGAGTCAACCTGCGAAACGAGCTGCAGACGCACACGGCCGAGTCGTGAGAACAATTCCTCTACTCGATAAGAGACGATATGCCATCCATATACATGTTGAATCGTTGGCTGCTATGTGCGGCGAAACCAGCGTGGCTACTGCTGGATTCGACTTGGAACCTCTACTTCTTTCTGTCGTCACTACTGGGAAGACAGGGCGACTTTCTTCGCGGACACCTGGAGATGACCTTCGTCCCCCATGAGGCTGAAGACCCCGATTACTCTAGGACGGTCCGCGACCACCTCGCGACGGAGGAAGAACCACAACCGGAAGAAGGAGAAAACATCTCGCCAGTATCACCAGCTGAGTTTCAGCGTCGATTCTAGCGCCTCAAGCTTAAGAAAGCACCCGGCCCGGATAACATCGGTAGCGGCGTTCTAAGACATATACCGCGTCGTCAGTTTCCAACCCTTGCATGATTGCTGAACTCCTACATCCGACTTGGTCACTTTTCGAAGAAGTGAAAGACGGCAAAGGTGATAATGCTGTACAAACCTCGCAAGGACTTGCGGCTGTCGGACAACTACCGACCGATTTCGCTGCTGCCCACCCTTGCGAAGGTTTTCGACCGATGCGCGCTGGCGCGACTGACGCCGCACCTCGCCCCTCGCGTTGAGCAGTACGGATTCTATTCGGGCCACTCGAGTACCCTGCAACTCACGCGGGTAGTCCACCACCTGACGGAATCCCACAATAAGCATCTGCATACGGCAGCCGTCTTCCTGGACGTCGAAAAGACGTCCAACCGAGTCTGGCACGAGGGCCTCCGTTTCAATCTGGCGACCCAAACCACGACACTACGCCTGCTCCGAGACTTGGTGTCTTTCTACCTCTCTGGAAGACGGTTCTTCTTAGCGGTGGATGGTGAGCAGTCCACATTGCGCCCCATCACTGCAGGAGTCCCGCATGGAAGCTAACTATCGCCGGTGCTCTACGGTATCTACACCAACGACATATCGCTCGGCGCTCAGTTCCAGCACGGAGTTGGCGCTCTATGCAGACTACGCAATGTACATAGCATCTTTAATAAACATTGAACTCAATGCCAAGAAACTGCAGCAGCAAATGGATCGATTACCGGAATGGTTAAGAAAGTGGCGGATGGTTGTTAACGTGGTCAAGTCCGAGGCGATCATCACCAGCTCACTTAAACTCTACCCAGGAGCCAGTGAAACTCGGTGGCACCATGATACCGTGGATAAATACGGCCAAGTACCTCAGGGTACACATCGACCGCCGCCTAACCTTCGCGTACTATGGAAACGCGACGCTCGTCGCTTCGAAGTCTGCCCTATATGCGCTGCTGCCCATGCTTCGTTCGGCCACGATCCCGGTGAAGACACGACTGCTGTTGCTGAAGATGTACTTGAGGGCGACGCTCACGTACGCGGCACCGGCCTGGTTCCACCTGATATCGGTAGCTCAGCGGAGGAACATTCAGCTAGTGATGCACATCGGGCTCAGGAAAGTGTCGAGAGCGCCATGGTACGTCCGAAACGCGATTCTGGAATGCAACTTTAGCGAAACAGAGTCCGTGTAAAAATATGTGAAGCGCCTCGTGCGCGCCATGTACCTCGCCACACGAGTACATTCGTGAGCTCGCTTCGCTGCACACCATGTAGGCCGTCAGAATTCCGGAAGCCATATCCATGCAGCCTGCTAGATTAGCGCACCGCAGCGCGGGTATCGCAGCTCAACAGTCCTCACCGCAAAATATGCCATGTACCCAGTAGTGTGTACTAGCTCACGATCACACAGGATACTTGCTACTGGGCGTCCAGCTCTGCGACGCCACACCCAGCAAGCCGGGTCAATTGGCCCTGCTTATATGAAGCCCCACAAGAAAGGCTAATGCCCAGCGGAAGACGCCACGGGCCCTATAGACAAGGCTCGTCGACTAAATCATGACCAGTGGTATCAGTGGCGACATTCAGTTGAAATCAACCATTCATCCAGTATACTTCTATACTTCAATCCGAGACACATCAACACATTCAACAAGTCACACGTGCCTCTGCGCCGACAGTGGCGCGCTCGTCTTAGACATGTTATAACATGTTACAATCAATGAATACATTAATATAGCTACGAAGAAATCAATTGAATACTGCTATATTTCTTTATGTTATTTTGTCTTGATAATTATTTTCGCCATGATTACCTGCCTAATTATTTTCTGTGTTTTACTTTACTATTGTTTGATAATGTATACAATTTAAACTATGATTTAATTTTTTTATGCCATATTGTTAGTCTTACCTTAGTATTTTCTACATAACATAATTACTTCGCTCTTTTCTTCTTGACGAATTAAACTATCATTGTAAAGATCATTACTATTATTGTAGTACTGTTAGCAGTACCTGCTATACATAATATTTCTGAATTGATTACTGAATTTTCATTAATACCTTTTGTTTCGATGCTGTAGTATTTATCCTCCACTAGTTTATACCCATCTTTGTGCCATGATATCCGTGGCACTGGATACGCTGTGAATGGTATTTTAATAATGGCATCCACCCCTTTATCATAAGAGGTTTTGGTCTGGAATCGGGGTGGGATGTTCAATTTTACTGGGTCTGAAATATTAAAATAAGACAATGTTTATTTCAAAATATCTAGCTTTGGATATCCGCCAAATTTATGATGAGGTTTTATTATATAGAAAATAAGTATTTGATAATATAATATAATACTACTGGCCATTGATTTTTAATAATTAAACAAATACATAAAAACACGACATAATAAATCACAATATAATACTTCCAGCACACCTTTTTGTCGCTGCTGTCCTATATTGATTCTCAATTAAGTCCACGATAATTAAAACTAAACATACTTATTCTTATAATTGAATACTCAAATGAAAGTAAATCATGTACTTGTGTAATGTAAAAATAAAATAAATATTTGTGTGTAGTCGTAAGATTCGGTCTATATAGTGCGATTCTATAGTCAAGTCAATACTGCTTCTTCCTGCTCAAATCGGCACTGCCTCCCGTGTCGCGGAACAAAATCAATGAATTTACCGTTATATCCAAATATTTCCCACTCGCTCTTCCCTCTTACTGTCACCATATGGTTTCGTGTAGTCTGGGCTAGCTTGGTATGTAGATTTGTCCTACGTCCTAAGTCTCTGCGTTTCGCCTCGGGGTGATAGAACGATCAATATCTTAAAAGTGCTCCGGGGTGGACGGGTTCGCGCGAAACCGGCGACATACCATAATGTCACCATGCCCCGTCACCATGTCACCATTAGGGTCATAATGATTTCGTGTAGACTGGGCTATGGTGGCCGTTGTGTTTTTGGTCGGCCCAGCTCGCGGAGAAACTCCTATTCAGGAGCCTCCTCGAAGAGGGACCAACTCGGTGAACCCGCTGTGCAGCGGACCTGGTGACGGGAACTCGGGCTGACCTGGACAGCTGGCGCACAGGGCGGGAAAACCGGCCGTGTTGTCACTGACTGATATCTGAAGGAGTTTAGAAGTATATGCTTCTTAAGACAGCAGGGGCAAGCAGGTACCTCTAATGCTTATCCATATATATGATCTCGGGTGAGAGTTGCCGAGCAAAGGCCGACCCGTATCCGCCATATTCCAGTTAGGAATGCCGCTTTAGAGGTAGAGTTACTTTGATCACGTATGCATTTGCATACATTTATATGTACGGACTAATGCGGCACTATATCCGGCAGTAGGGATACACAAGCTGAAGAGTCAAAGTGAAGTCAAGCTTTAACATTCTTAATCTATTGTTTACTTACTTATAATATATCAAGAAATGTAACTAGTGGCATATTGGTATAATATATCAATAAATGTAACTGGTGGCGGTATTGAGAACCTAAATTATATTATGTAGAACAGACGGTGCAGACGCCTTTTAAATTTTTGACGGCGCAAAAGCGCACATCGAGTAGTCGCTAATAAATCGCTATTCAGTACCTCCTATGTTTGATTGGGTCATTTCCACGCACGTGCCCCGAACAAGGAAATAGAAAAGCTAGAACTAGATCTGACATTCAGAACATCGGAAGCTTTTAACGAATATATATACTAGTGTAACACTCAAAAAATATAAGTAAGTAGTACTAACTCATGATGAATAATTCAGCTCTAGTACTTTTAACTCCTGCCCTGCTAACTGCTCTGCATACATACTCATCAGCGTCATCTGCATATACGCCAATAATCGTGAGAGAGTAGTCGTCTCCTTCGTTTCTTATATGGTAGCGATGGCCGCTGGTGATTTCTCGCGGGCCTAAACAGGAAAAGACGTGCATAACGTTCATAAAAAATCAAATTTCGCATATCATGGTATCTAATATCCCAATCACTGATTATATTATGAACTTATCCTCACTGGTCGTATAAATTCTGTTTTTTTTAAAGGAAAATATCGATGTTCATACAAAGATAACTCTAAAAGTTACCGAAATGGCTGGAACTGGAACTCTTTAGCTGTAGAAGAAAGTTTGTTGCATCTGTCATTCGTCTCTTCATTATAGCGACATTTTAATTATTGACTATTGAAAATTTTCGCTAAGTATATGATTTTCTACGAAATTAAGTATAATTTGACAGCTTAGCAAAGCTTCGCTCGGCTTCAAAATGTTTTTGGCGATAAAATACCAATTTATATCTGGTTTTCAGAATTCCAACGCGGTCGTGTTAATCTTCGTGACGAATTTTATAAACACACGACACTGAGCGCTATATGATTGACACAGAAAGACGGATAACCTGAAATGAGATTCAGGCATTCTTAAGCATAGGCATGACTCAGGTACAATGAATCATACACAAACATTTCGCAGTGAGAATGCTGTGCTCTCGGTGGATCCCAAATAATTTGACTAAGACTAAAAAACGGGACGCGTCACTTGGTGCAATGACATGCTTACCAGATTCAGCGAAGGGTCGTCAAATTTAATAATAGGACATAGTAACAGATGAAGAAACATGTATTCATGGAGACGATCCCGAAACAACGTAGCAATCGACCAACCATTCTTAAAACCTGATGCAGCAGAACTAATTTCTTTAATGGATGGAAACGCTTTCTTTTGAAGTCAAAGCTGAAATCTAAATTGAAATCATTACTCTTCATAGTAATATCATCCTAAAAAGTACGGATAGCAAATATGAAAAGGGTTTCTTTCAAACTCATTGACCCTGAAAAAAAAACTGTAAATGAGCAGTTGTAAAAGCATTTTTCAGATCGAAATATCTGTGTGAACAAGCCTTCTCCCAACTAAAAGTAATAAAAATTAAGTACAGAAATATGTTAACAGAAGAACACCTCAACACGGAG
>JAOPUG010000168.1:2981426-2993422 GCA_027564375.1 Micropterix facetella
ACATACATACAAGAAAATAATCATATGGGCCGAAGTTTGACAAACACTTGGGTTTTCCTCCTGCCCCAGTTTATATTTGTGATTCACCTGCGCTAGGTGGCAACCGCCTGGAGGCCGACTTGGGCATTACAGGGTTGAACGATGTCATTATAAACTACATAAATCTATAAACTCTTTTATCTGCGAGCAATGCACATAAATTATCCCGGACGAGTCCCAAATTGCAATAACAAAAATAAAGTTGGAAGGTATGGGGAATAGTCTCCTAATATAATGTTAGAAAGGGGAGACATTGAAATAGACAGAATACTCACCATAATTTTTGCAGCATTTTCAACGTTGGTGGAAGAAGTTCCTCTCATCGGTACTTTTAAGCCCATCTTCACTGAATATGTATACGTAGCTGAATGCAACAAATGAAATTTTATATATTGTTTTATTTAATTATGGATTTGTAAATGTATGGGGAAATACGTAAAAAATGCATACATGAACAAAATGACACGTTATTGTTCGCAAATACGTGCTGCTAGATATGCACCAACCTTCCAGCGAGACATCGTGTGAACGCCACTATTCTCTATGAAACCTGCTATGTTGGTCGGCACAAGAGTGGTGTGGTACGTCTCCGAGTTCTTGCATCCCGCGATTTTGAATTAAGATATCAATTTATATAGGCAGTGTTTCTTCTGGACATTATAATAATATGACGTTTATTGAATACTAGGTATTATGGATAAAATGGACAACATGCCATAGGTTTTTCATGAACCTATGATAAAATCACATAAAGATAACAAAGGTGTTAATTTGGGTACATGTAGTAAGAAAATTTTCCTCAATCCACCGAAAAACAAGAAAATAAAGAATGGGGCCGCATTATTATGACAACTTGTGAACCCGTTTTAAACATCGGGATGCTTGTTTCTGGTGCATAAAATATCGACTTTCGGCTCAATAAATATGTGCAGATGTTTCTAAAACAATAAGAAATTTGCGAAATATGTTCCTAAATATTTTTACACGTGTTTCCATAGGTATGTCACTTTGTTCATATATTGATTTTCACTGTTATGTTTAAGTGTTTAAAAATGTATTTTAGAATAGAAATAAAAATACAGTAACTTAAATTTTAAATAAGTATATAATGACAATTGCAATGTCCGTTATGCTTTAAATTACAACCAATAAAGTTCTTGGCAAACTATAAAAAAAAATCGCTTTGGTAATATTTTTTATATAAAAAATCTTACGTTTGCATGGTCTATCTGGGAAAGTCCTAGCAAAGCCAGGTCTGCAAACACAGCGCATAGCTCCCTCCTAAAAAAACAAACAAACAAACAAAGACGAACCGATTTGGTGACCAACATTATTAAAATCATGATTCTATTTTCACATCACATCACAGGAAACAGACGAGACAAAGTACATGAAACAATATTTTCGACATAATCTTTGCTGACGATCCCTAATAAACGTGAATTTTGAACCCCAGCAATCTTTTAAAAGAAGTAAAGTCTATAATTTACCGTACATTTTGGATCACCATAAGATAAAAGCCATAGTGTCAACGACACGATTGCCTATAATCTGTTCAGCGGATGGGTGATATACCGAACTGTAAATGGAAAGATCGCGGCCTTTGATTGATCGGAATAATTTTGAATGCATGTCGCACAACAACAACGCTGCGATGGTCGTTTTCATTGTCGCCTATTGTGCATTGCACAAGAATGGACGTTTTTTAATATTGTAATAAATTTATTTAAATGCCATTTAATATTTCGTTAGAATCATTAGTAATTTACATTATATTCTAAAATTAGCTTCTAATTAATAGACACCATATATTCACGGATGTATATTGATGAATTTTAACGAGAATTTAATTTTTAAAATGCTGTTTTCGTGTTTCATTCAACACGATTCTCCAGAAAGTGACTAGAAAAGGCGGTAACCCAATAAAGTATGAATAAATATCAAAAAATTGGTAAGGCGCGTCCATAACTACATGAGATAATTTTTAAAAAATGGACCCCTCTGCCCCTTGGTGAAATTTGGTGATATGAGGTTTTTTATAAAAAAAAAACAGAATAAACTAAAAATAAATTCTCAGTATGTATTTGAGTAAAAAAACAGATCGGTCATCTTTGACTGGTTTAAAATCTAGGTAATTTATTATTGTCTATACCCGGGATTGATTTTGTAATACAAAATGTTTAATCTGTTATATAAATATATAAACTATGAATTAAAAAGTTAGCCAGCATTTTTTAATGACCCTCCCCCCCCTTTTTAAATGAGATTTCGTGATATTTTGCCAGATACCCTCACTCCTCCCCATTTTGACCTCACATAATTAATGGACGCCCCCTAAATAAAACTACCTATTTTACTTTTCCAATTAAGTCTACCTTCATATAACGCGAAACAAGTAATGAAACTATGTTAAATCTGACACATTATCTAGCGACTAGTGGAACTAGATTATTTATTTTGCTTTGGTTTTGTAGTAAATAAGAAAAATCTGTTTATCGAATGATGGCGGAAGCCCCAGTATCACAGTCCATCCCTTTTTCCTCGGTAGTGACAAAACGAGATGGGGAGAGAGAGCCTTCATCCACAAGAAACTAAACATAGAGCTAAATTGTTTTTGACGGAATTGGACTCGTTTAAGTGTGCATGAATTAAATTAAATTATTTAATTCGTAAACTTAATATTCGTTACGATATGAACTTCAAGAAGAGGAAAAAACGGTATTATGTTGCATGTGTGTTTTATAATACTCCTTCCTTCGCTCCTCAGCCAAGGTAATTACTTTTTCTTTTCAGCAGGACTATTCAACAGAAACTGTAGACACTGGTATATGACGGAATCGCTAGACAAAGTATAGTAATAGTGAAAGTAATGGGATGATTAACAACTTTAATAGTTCGAATGCCGATAACTGCTAACCCACAAGGGTGCATCACAGTGCAAAAGGTCTTAAATTACCAGAAGAAGCTAATACCGAATGAACTCCATACTGAATCACTTACTAGCGATATCCAGAAAGCAAACAAACTCTCTAACGAACTTTTGAAATTTATCAATGAATAAGAAGTGTTAAACCTCTTTTTAGGAGTACGCTATGCTAGTCTTTACTGAACAACAAATGCCGGTGAAACAAGTCTAGAAAAAGAATAAATCTGCCAACATACCTGTCTTTGACACAACTCATTCCTCGAAGGACGACACTCGGGTATGCAAGTCTTCCCAATTTTTCCGCTATCTTGATTCGCCTCTACAAACGGTGTGTTTGCCATGAGGATCTCTCCGAGTAATACGTGAGCGACACCATTAGCAGACTCTTCGCCGATGGTGACCTCAGGCTCTTCCGGAGGGTAAGTTTCAACTTTATCAACCTTACCCGTTTGGCTCTTGTTAAGGACTATCAGAATCGAATCATCGCCGTCTTTTGGTACAGGTTCTGAGAGGTCATGTTCTTGGCTATCTTCGGACATGCTTATATCATCCAAGGGTTTGTTTTGGGTTCTCGGTTTGAACGTCGTTGATGGCTGCTTCGTAAGAACTTCTATAGTTTGCCCGTTTCCAACCACCTTTATATCGACTTTCGGTATTACATTCTCGAATCGGTTCTTCTCCGTCGTAGGAATTGGCACCGGAATAGGACTTACAGAAACCGTGCTGATTATTGGAATATGTCTCGTCACTGTTTCTTTCAGCGTGGTCGGTACGATTTCGGTTGTTACATCATAAATCGTTGATATTTCAGTCAATACGATCGTTTTCGTTGTGCTCGAGCTAATCGTGCCTAGTTTCGTATGCGTAACAGTTGTTGTATGCGTTAACGTTACGAATTTCGTTGAAAACTCTTGCGGTTTCTCGATGATGGTTTGTTTCGGTTTCAGCTCAATCGTTTTCGTTATCGTAACCGGTTTTGTTATCTCCGTTTTCAACGTTTTCGTAGTCGTTAGTGTTTCTGTTGCTTTTTTAATTTCCATCGATTGCTGGAATGAGTAGATCGTCGGTTCAATTTCTAGAGCAATGTTGAGATTCGGTTTTATAGTCGTCGATTTGATTTCTGGAATTTTGAGTGTTTTTGTCGGTCTTATTTCGACTTTTTTCGTCGTTAGTAACTCTTGTAGTTTCGTCGCCGTTTCTTTGACAGGTTGGCGGTTTATTGTTATGATTTTTGTTGCGGTTGCAGACGGTTGTTCCTTTATCTTGTCCGGAAATACGATAGCCGTTGGTGTTAACCAAGGAGTCGATTGGGTCACACTTGGGAATATCACATAGTCTGTTTCCTCAGTGAGCGGTGGAGGTTCCATGTCAACGAAAGTGATGTTACGCATTTTTTGCGATGCTTCGACAATACTGTCCTCGGCTTCAGCAGTAACCGGCATGGGGCTATTCTGATGAGCGTTGGACTCCAAGAGCTTCTCTTCTTCGAACGTCGCCGTTAGTTCCTGTTCTAAAGGAGGAGGAGTCATGCCCATTATATTCATGTAATCGTCTACTATTACTGGATTGTCGGTTTCGGGCTCCGGCGGTGTCAGTTCTGTGGATAAAGTCGGAAGGACCGCTTCTAGTGAGTTACGCGTGGTGTTCGATGGTTCCGTCGTGCTGTATAAGGGACGCTTGCGCGTTACTACGTATTTGACTGGACGATGCGTTGAAATCTTTTGGATTTCTGGCCGTTGATATTGATTGAAGTCGAAGTCTGGTTTGTTCTGAGGTTTTCTTGAGAAGTCTGAAATGTAATTATTTGTGAATTCTGGTTTACTCGTGATCTCCGTTCCAAATTCTGGTTTATTCGTAATTTCTGGTATGTAATCCGGTTTTCTTTTAATTTCTGGTCTATACTCTGGTTTTCTTGTGATTTCTGGTGTATAATCTGGTTTACTTGTAATTTCTGGTCTGTACTCTGGTTTTCTTGTAATTTCTGGTTTACTCATAACTTCCGGTCTACGAGTATATTCTGGTTTTCTTGTGACTTCTGGTCGATTAGTATATTCTGGTGTTCTTGTGACTTCCGGTCTGCGAGTATATTCTGGTTTTCTTGTGACTTCTGGTCGATGAGTATATTCTAGTGTTCTTGTGACTTCCGGACGATGAGTATATTCTGGTGATCTTGTGACTTCCGGTCTATTAGTATATTCTGGTTGTCTTATGTGTTCTGGTCGATACTCTTGTTTACTCGTTAGTTCCGGTTTTCGTGCCACCTCGGGTTTAAATTCTGAGTAATAGTCAGGGTTTCTTGTTATGTCTGGTTTTCGCGTGAATTCCTCGGGATTTCTTGTTTGACTGATTTCGAACGGCCGCGGCGGCGTTTTCGGATTGTAATTGATGACGACTCGATCTCCGTATTCAGGAGTAACTATCGCGTTCGACTCCTCGAACTCGTGCAGATTGTCGATTTTTACTTCGTTTGTTATGGTGTTGGGTTTCTTAAGGATATTTTCGTCGAATGGCGCTTCGGTCTGGGAGCCGTAGTTGGATTCGGCATTGAACTGCGCTATTTCGTTTTGAGTGAACAGGTTGTCGGATTCGGGGTTTTTATAGGTGATGATTGGTTGTTGTGTCATCGTTGTTGTCGTTGGTTTCATCGTTGTTGTTTTGAACGTTTTTGTTATTTCTGTTGTGGTCGATGGTAGCGGTGGCGGTTTCATATACTCAAAAACTTCTTCCATTTGCGAATTTGCGTTTTCGTCTTGGTCGATTGCAAACGGTTTTGGATTCTGCTGCACGAATGGAATCGGAAGACTGAACGGTTTGGGATTTGAGTTCAAATTCAAGTATATGCTTTCTTTAGGGGTGGTTGCTTTTTTTGGAGGTAGTATCGGACGTAGATTTGAATAGTGGTCGAATTTCGATGGGGGTACTCCCAAATTCTCGATTTTTATAGCTGGCATGACTGTATCATTCGGTTCATTAAGCGGTATGATTTTATGTGTCGTGGATTCTATTTTTATATTGGGTTTGTATGAAGTGTATTGAGGTGTGAAGGGTCTTTCACTTTGTATGGGTATATCGTTTACTGGGATATAATCGTTTTGCGTTGATGGGCGTATTCGTTCACCGAATGCGTTGAAGAATGGATAGCTTTCTGTTTGCTCGTTAGTTTCTTTCAGAATCGGAACATTAATACGAGTCGAAGATTCTATGGTGTTCCAATTGTTTTCGAAATTGGAAACTGGAATAATCTGTGGAGTAACGGGTCTCGGAATTGGTCGGTTATGCTTTTGATAGGACGACGGTTTGGGTTGTCTGTAGGGTACCGGCGGTACCGACAGCTCTTTCTCGTATTCCTTATCGATGAAATCTTGCTTTTTATTCGATTTCTGCTGTGGAGGATAGTTTAGCCGTTGCTGGTATCTCTGTCCATTTGGAAACCGAACATGCGGACCAAAATGCATAGAAACCTGCTGCGTCGAAACAGGCGCAGGCGGACCGAACTTCACGCTGGACTCAGCCAAATGCAAATCCGGTACCAAATTCTCGCTTTTCAATATGAGAACCTCGTCGTTCGTACTATTGTTAACAATCGCATGGACTTTACTCGGGGTTTCTATATTGAAAGTACTGAAGTATCCCGAATCTTCGTACGGTAGAGGCATATCGTGCGATATCCCCTTACTATGATATCCATCATGCCCTAAATGCGTCTCAACGATGACATCCCTATTCTTCTCCTTCGGTATGACGACATTGGCTACTTTCGACGGCTGCACTTCTACTAACAAAGGATGGGTATCACTCGATATTTGAGACGAGACTACGATATTCTGCGTAGGATTGTCGTTTCTTATTGTATGGAGGATATTATTGTAAACAGGTGGTAAATTCGGCGTGCTCTGGTAAGTGTAGCGATCTTCGTATTTCGGCTGTTCTTTCGCGTAGTATACTTCGGATGTTATTTTTGGTGGTATATCGATGTACTTCGGCGGACGCAGATCATATGTTTCAGAACCTGAACCTGAAAAATAAATTTTGCTCAGATTAGATCTAACGACATGCTAGAAGCTTCGACGGCACATAAAGATCGGAATACTAGCTCCAAAAATAATACTCAAAAGTGAAATGATCATGTACAAAGGAGTGTACAACATTTTCGTATTCATTTATTTCATATTATACAGATTGTATATGTCAACGGAGTGCATACAGCGACAGAGTGCAAGAACAGAGAAATATTATAATGCAATAGTTGTAAAAGAAAACATTATATTATAGGCTTAATAAAATAACAACACTTTATTAAGCGGCGAAAAATTTCTCCACAGAGTACCTACAAACACTTTTATATTTTTTTTCAAAAGCCCCTGAAAACGTTCAAATTATTAGATTGTCCGATGGGGACATTTAAGTGATTCTTGGGCCAGCAATATCGACCATATGTTTTGACTTCGTAACTAAGTGACTCACTTAATTTACATTATTTTGGTCTAATAGCGTGATATTCTTTCGAATATATACTGCGACCTCCATGATGTAAAGGAAATGGAGCGTAAAATAGCGTACTCACGGAAAAAATACCTCACAGAGGTGTCCTAACATACGCGGGCTATTCACCGACAGCCTCTTGCAGCATTTCCAGGACATCCCTGTTATCCGCACGGCCCCAGAGCTCCATTGCGGTAACTCAATATTAGCAGGCAATTTCCGTGTCCCCATGCAAACCGTGAAATGATACCTCAATTAACCATCATGTCCATCTTCGAATACTTTCAACCGCTGATATAAATTACTACATTGTTGGCGCTCCATAGATCGATATTATGTTCTAAATCGACGACTGCGCTATCTTTCTATACGCGACAAAACTACACTCATGCATATAAGAAGTAGCCCTTTTGTAGTTATGTGTAAGCTGTCTGCCAGTCGCCTGTTTACTTTTGGAATTCAGTCGCTTTGTTGATACGACCAAGGTGACTGCCTACCGTCAGTTTGTTACTGTTGCAATGCAGCCGCGTCCATTGTAAGTATATAAGGCCGATTGTATGGAGGTCCTTGCAAGTGGAGGTACTTTCTGTTATAATGAGTAAGCTGATTGCCAGTCGTCAGTTTACAACTTTTGGAAAGCAGCTTCGTCCATTGTATATAAGACCGAGTGTATATAGTGACTTGCGAGTATCTATTATTATGGGCATGCTGACTGGCAGCCGTCAGTTTGTTATCATCGAAATTCAGCCGTGTCCATTGTATATAAGACCGATTGTATGAAGGGCACGATACATACGATTAGTGTAGAGTCTTATGGTATGAGAACCTATCAGTTGTATTTTAACGTATTGGAAAAACAAATAATACATCACTCTTTCCGGACCACTGGTAAACGACTCATACATTTCATTTTGCTGTTTATCGTGTTACTATGTTAGTATTTAGTGCAATGGTATTACTGTAACATCATTGCTTAATTTTGTGTTATGTCTAATCGCAAAATTGACTATACATGTCTTTCTGACATGCTTAATCGAGGGGTAGCATACAGATTTACGTTTGTAATACAATGAGTCTGGCATTTTCGGTTTCATCATTGCGTCTGCTAGAAGTATTTCCCTCAATGTCGACAGAAAAATAACGATTCCGAGACAGGAGCCTTGGGGAACTCTCATTATGTATTCTTCTGGAGTGGGTAGAGTGATTCCGCCAACATTTGATGACTTAAAGGACCATCGACTATGTACCACCATTAAAAAAAATATAATATTAAAGCAAGCTTCATTATTCAGTGTCTGCAGATAAAGTAAGCAAATCAATACAGCGATTTAACAGCGAACAAATCGAACTCCCCGTCCCCCATGCGAGTCAGGAATACATTTATTATGCCCTATACATAAGCAGTGACAACAACCCGAGAATCATGAAAAGGCACTCATAGAGGCTCTTACATCCGAATATACGGATAGGCATGGACGTGCCCACCTAGATTTCATAGCCCTCAAATGGCTCTTAGGATTCTTCTCATAATAATATGTAGGAAATATCACAACCGTGGATAATATGGCCAGTACATTGTAAGAGCGGCTAGTGTAAGACGTGACCTTATATAACAGATAAAATGGTTCGATTTCATCACCTGCATCAGCTGGCTCACTTCTCCTGCAAATTTACACCACCATATAGTTCCATGTTGCAGTAGTATAAGGCATGAAAATCTGAATCTTACCATAGTGGCAGAAAAGGTTAAAATATGACCTTTTGCCTTCAAAATGCTGGAATAAATAACAATTAGGGACAAATTTAGTTGCATCATCAATCGTGAATATCAAGACACCATTGACCTCTATTTCTTTGGTTTTCTTCTTTAGATCTCAAAGAGAATCCTTTCGAAGTACAGATTGAATAGGAGCGAAGAGAAGACACACCCCTGGCGTAGTCTTCTTAACATATGAGTTTTCGGTCGAATTGGACTATCTTTTTTTGAATATCACTTCCATCGGGGGCAAGTTCTTGAAGAATACCTATTATTTCTCCATGTGTTACTCTATCCAAAGTCTTCTCGTGTTCAATAAAGCGTGCATAATATCAACACCAAGTATCCAGACTTGCGGTGTATAATTACAAGAAAATATTGAATACCTGTATTCACAGCGTAGAACTCCTTCTTGATATCTTCCTGAGTGATGCTATCCCCAGAGTTAATCGTATGTCTATTTCTGTCTTTCAGTTTCTGGCTCTGGTTGAATGGCTGCTTGTGCGGTTTTAGCAAGTTGGGTTTTATGTGGTTATTTAATCCCAGTTTGGGTCTTCCGACTATCAGATCGGAGTTAGCGGTGATGATCTCTCCAGGTCGAATCGGAATCCCGCCGTTTACTAGAGGGCTTTCCAGGATTTGTTTCTGTGTATTGTCGACGTTTATGTAGTTCCCCGATTGTGATCTGGAGATCGGCACCTTTTCGAATGTTTGTTCTGGGTACGGAAGAATCTGCGGATGGTTTTCCGAAAATGACATCTCCATATCGTCTTCGATGTTATTCGGAAAGAGAACCAACGGTGGTCCTTTCTTAGTCTTTCTCCGGTTCGACGTTATCTCCTGCAACGTGGAGTTCTTTAGCGCCGACTTTTGAATTCCTGGAGATTCATCAGAATCTACTGGAATATACTTAGGGTTAAAATCAATTATTTTAGGTTTCAACGTTTTCGCTACTACCGATTTAGTAGTGGTCTCTACTTTAGCTTTAGTAGTTCTGGCGCTAGTGACTTTGACTGTTTGCGTTGTTTTTACAATAGGCGTTCTAGCGGTACTCACAACCTTTTCAACCTTAACTTCTTCTACTTTTACAATCGGGGTATCATTCTTGGTTCTGGTCATATATTTCTCAAGAACTAGCGACCCGAATTTTAAAATCTCTTGAATGGGAAATTTTGGCTTTTTCTTGTGATGAATATCGTCTTTTGAGGGGTTTTTCACTGTGATGGGTTTCTTTATATCAGCGACGACTTCTGTATATTTTTCTACGGTGATTTCTGGCATTTTTGTATTGATGCTCGGTGTATGATCCAGTTCCAAAGATCCGGATTTCGTCTTCAGTTCTGTTTCTGACGCTATATGATCTGCTATGTCGCACTTGCAGTTCTTGTACTTTGAGTTGCAGTCTTCCAAATGCGTATGTTCCGTCGTTTTGAATTTTGTTACCTGAAAAAATATTTTAATATCAAGATATTGCACTGGAATGTCCTTTATCTAAGCATTATTAGTTCCTTGATGTGTGCGATATCGTATCGAAAGAGCTCGACGGATTATAGAATATCGTTAATACTTTATCCAGACAAAAATTAAAACTTTTAAATTTAGATCTGATTTGTTAAAATAGAAAATCTATTAGGAAACGCAAAATAAAAAGAAGAATATGTTATAAACTGCTATTTCCAGAATATGTTAATAGAATGTATAATAGAAAGCCACATTGGACGAGCAACATTGCTAGCTATTCATTCAATAAATTATAGACAGGAAGCTATTTCGTTTCAATACAGATCTGTTGTTCGCTGAATTCAAAGAACTGACTTTCAGAATGATCTACATATATATAATAAACATGCCACTTGATCGCCGAGGAGACACTGGTGGATTACCATATTTGCCTGTATTTTTTGTCGGTAAATAATTCTTAAGAATAATTATAAAAAACTTCCTTGTGGCAATTCTGTAAATAAATTGGTTCCCAGAAAACAAACCTTTTTGCATTTCCTAATTTAGCTTATAGTTTTGTATCCACTCTCAGATGCCAATTATACTCGTATATGATTATTTTAGCACAAACAGTATCGGATTGTTTAATAAGTGTTTAAATTTTCCGTAACTCCATTATTATTGTTATTAATTTCATTATTTTGATATTGTAATGAAATTCAAATTTATGGCAACACCTGGGGTAGAAGAAAGTCGCATTTTTCGGCTGGATACACTGAACCGATTGAGTTCGTCCAGTGTGAGGGCGTGCGCACACTACACCACACCAGACCAAACGTTTTTGAAAAAAATCGTAATTTTGAGAAATTATTACATATTACAATATTTAGGCAACTATTGGAAATTATGAAATTTCTCGAAAATTTCACAGTTTTTTGAAAATTACGAATATGCAAGTCATATTTTCTTATGTTAATTTTGGTTTCCATAAGAAGAGATATTTTGTCTATTACTTCGGTTTACACAAGCGTTAAAATCAGCCGAAGTGTTAAAATCATGCGAAAAATGTAATGAAATTAAAGCGCCCAAAAAGACTTTTCTCGACGTTTCACATGTCCTAGAGCTATCTCAACCAAAAAAAATGTGACTGTGTCTGGATGTGTGGATGATACTATGCATTATAACTCGAGTAAACTACGTGCGTTTCAAATGAAATCTTTTGCAAATATATAGTTATGGTCATTGCTCAGAGCGCAGCTAATTTGGTGTGTCTGTATGACGTACGGTTGGGGGGGGGGGGGGTACCCCCAAAAAAAATAAACCCAAAAAAATAAGTTTTTTCATTTTTATACT
>JAOPUG010000168.1:3003854-3018896 GCA_027564375.1 Micropterix facetella
GTTAAAACCCAATACAAAATATTAAATTTCCTATCTACAATAAAAATAATAATGTAAAAATTAGTTCTACGAAATTGCATCAATTTGAAACTGATCATTATTTTATAATTAGTAACAATTAAAATAAAAAATAGCGATTTAAAATAAAATATGTATATACAAGATAGACTCACCTTATCTACAAAATAGAGAATTGTCCTTTCGCTCAGTCCAGTCCTTTTTAAAGTAGGTATAGTCCATTATAGGTCCATAATCTTAAGTCCAAATCGATGAGTAGTCCAGTCATGGTTGTCTCACAAATTTTGTCTATTTATTTTTTGTGTAAAAGTAGTGTACGGTTTAAAAATAAAATGTTTTTTAAATTTTTTGAACGGTTTTATTTAAAATATAATCCTTAATACGAATATATCATTAGACAACATTTTATGTGAGTATTTTATAAAAAAAATCCTTTTTTATCAAGACAGAGTTCTTTATAAGATACACGAGAAATACAAGATAAATATTTGGATTTTGTAATCGTTAGTAGACGCCTAATTAAACTAACTAAAATAGTGACTGATTTGTCACATACCAAAATACGTAACGTTCATACAAAAATATGCAAATTCATACCAACATAAAAATAATCATCATTCCATTCACTCAAAACGGTAACTAATCTCATAATTTATTTAAAAAAAGGGAATCTAAACTATGGCAGCGTATCTTGGATTTTTGCCCAATATTTTAAACCCAATTTAACTATCTACAAACTTATTTTTAATATAAATTTTAAAATTTAAAAGTGTAAATTTGTGCAAATTTTCTCCCGAAAATAATGACAATTTATTATGTACAAGATTTCTAGTTTATATTAGATTGTAAGTTATGTTAAGTGAAAATCTGAGTTTAATTGTCCGAAAAACGATTCCAAGCTTTGGGTTTCTCCTAGTTTTGATGGGTGTGTGTCTAAACCGTAGCCGTCTTTAGACGGTTGCATAAAATCTTCCAATTTTGCCATTTCGGTCATTTCCAACGGTACAATATTTTGTACTCTCGCGTGCCGTTTCTTTAGATCGTGTCCGTATACAGTGGATAGTACGGTGCTGAATTCGCCTGGTTTTTTACCACTTACGTATAGAGTGACGACGCTGCTTGAGCGTTCTTCTTGGACGTAGTCATCATCGGGAATTTCGTTTTTAGGCGTTTCTCCTATAGCATTGGCTAACGCTTGACCTAAATCGTTCCCTTGCTGGCTTAGAAGAAGTTGCTGGATCAACTGCTGCTGTTGTTGCAGTTGATTCATGTTCGGGTTGATGTTCTGGTATACTGGAACGTAGCGAGTATTCGTACTCAGTACAGTATCGGTTACCACTTCAGTGGCTGTTATCACTTGAGTGGTCCCGTCGTAAATAGTCGTTAGAATCTCAATACCTCTAAAATTGACCGGAAGGACCGTTTTCTTTTGATCGCTTAATGTAGTTACGTATGTGGTTGTTCTCGTTTTTAAATCGGTTACTACTTCAGTTGTAACCATTTGGTTTCCGAAGAGGCCTGGGTTTTGGAACATCGGTTGATTCTGGAAGGGCTGTCCTAATAATGCGGGGTTTTGCCCGAAGGATCCTTGCCCTAAAAGCAGCTGCGAAAGCAATATATTCGCCAAGGGAACGGCCGCGTTTAGATCTTGATTTACTATCGTGGAAGAAATGGCTTCTACTTCGTAAATTGTACTAGGAACAATATGGGAATAGCTCGTTTTCCTTCCTCGTATTGTTGTGGGAGTGAAGAATATTCCAGTTGTAGGGAATTCGTTTAGAATATAATGAATGTGTACTTTATTACCATTGTCCAGTACAGTTTCTGATTCTGAATTGAGTAATAAGACGGTTTTTCCTGCTTCTATTGTTGTACTATACTGATCAGTATTGAGTACTTCCGTACTATGTTTTACAGTTGTTAAATATTTGATTTCTTTCCCTTGCGCTGCTGGCACTGTTATCACATGCGGTATTTTATAAGTGACGGTGATGGTTCCATCATCTAATCGATTACCAGCTATTCTATATTGATCTTCATCGTTGTGCTGTTTTGAAGTATGTGAGTGTCTGCTGTGGCCGCGCCTGCTTGTAGTCCTCGGTCTTGCAGATCTCGATGTAGATGATCTAGCTGTATCTGAGTATGATTTTGGTTTGCTAATTCTACTGTTTGTTACGAGTCTACTTGAACCAGAACCTATACGAGTGGACGGGCGCGTTGTTCTGGGTCTGGAAACTGTGCGAGGAGTCGTAGCAGATTTTGAATCTTGTCCTCGAATAACGAACGGCTGTCGAGGCGTCGAGGATGGAGATCTAGAATTTGTAACTGGTGATTTGTTAGAATTAGAATTAGAAGACTGGGTTGGAGGTAGACTCGGAGTTCTTGGTTTGAAACGACTTTGAGTTCTAGGCTTTTGAGTAGTGGTAGTAGAAGTGGGTTCATCGTAATAATCATCGTAGTCCGGCTGCGTGGCAACTGGTTTGGGAGTAGTCGCTGGTCTTCTGAATTGAGAGAGACGACTTCTATTTCCGTAATCCGTTTGCCGCTTAATTCTTTGCCCAGAGAGGACAGCGCGGCGGGTTCTTCTGCGAAAGCCAGCAAACGGCCGAATTTGCACAGGACGTGTGGCAGGAGTTATGACTTCTTTGATTACCGAAGCTTCCTCTTCGTAGTCACCCTCTTGTGTGTTATCATCTGAGAACTCGTTCTCCGGTTCGGTTTCTTCCGTCACTTCTGGGTTGTCTGTAGAAGTTGTGAAGAGGTTGCGGCGCGGGAATAGCCCGCCGGGTCTTTGGCGATTGCGCGAAGAGTATAGCGGATTTGGCGTGGTCGTGCGCGGTTTTGGCGTGGTTGTAACCGGCCGCGCCGGCGCTGCTGCGGTTTTGGGTCTGGGCGCGTTGGTTTGACGCACTTGTCCGTATGCCGGACGGTTCTGCGCTGGTTTCCTAGGTCTAAATCCGACTGTCGTAGGCACATTCGTCGTCACTTCCGCCTCCTCTTCTTTTTCATATTCTTTCGCTTCGAATTCTAACTGTGGCGCTGCCGACGCTGGCGTACGGAAAGTCTTAAACCTTCCGGAAGCGCTGGGTTTTATTACGCTTCTAGTGCTGGCCGGTACGTTTCTGTTTGGTGTCGCTGTAGACCTGGAGAAACCACGCCCCGGTTTTGCGTTTGGAGTATTTTGGGCAACGCCTTTAGGACCGCTGAAGGGTTTAGAACTCGGAGCTGCGTTAGCAGCGACTTTAGTCCTCGAAAATCTACCCTTTGACGCTTTAAGCGCTGGAGTAGCGGTTACAGTAGGCGTCAAATCGGTTCTGGTCACTGTAAGAGCCGGTCCATCGATGCTCTGACTCAATTTGAGCTTAGGAATGAACGTCGGTCTGTTTCTAGAAGCGAAAGGTCTAATCACCGGCGTGAAAGTACGCTTCTTGGTGCTGAAAGTCAGCCTGGAACGTTTCTTACCATTTTGCTCGTCCTCGCTATCAGAATCATCGCTTTCTAAGTGAGGTGCAACGGTAGCACCTTCTTTATTTTCTACACTTTCATTCGTTTGTTTGGTCGTAGCTTCGATAACTTCTGTTATTTTTTCGTCGATAATTATTGAATCACCAGATATTACAGCGACTTGAGTAAGAATTGGTCGATTCTTATCGATTTTCACAACTGGACTTGCAGTTTTTTCGACTTTCGGTAGCTTATCAATCGGCGTAGCTTTTATATCCGAAATTACGTTTTTGTTATCATTTTGTTGGATTTTTCTCGCTAGATTATTATCGCCATCTTCAATTTTACTATTTTCTACAATATTGGTGACGGTTTCCAAACTAGAACGCAGTTCTGAAGAATTTCCGATGTAGAAAGTCGTGAAATACGTATAAGTAGTATAAAATGTTAAATTTTCGATTTGCTCTTGTTTAGGATCTTTTAAACCCACCTCAATATTGGTATATACTTTAGGAGTGATTTCCGTCGTATTTTTAATTATGATATTATCAGATTCTATTTTTTCTTGGATGGTGCTTTCTTTTTCTTCTTTCGTCTGCTGCGTTTTTGATGGTTTTATCTCTGGGGTTTCCAAAGCGATAACTTCCAACGGTTTCGAATTGATGACTTCTACATCTAGCGCCTGGGTGGTCCCAGGACTTATAACGTTCGAAATCACACTCTCCCTAGAAGTGATCACAGTCATTTTATCTTTGAACAGCGTCGTCCAGTACGTAAATGTTGTAAAATATGTGATTTTATCCATTTTTATTTCTTCTTTTTTATTTTGCTCTGGTGTGAGTGTTTCTGTTACAGTATTTGTGATAGTTTCAAGTCTCGAACGAACTGTCGAATCACCATCATCTTTGTATACAGTAGTAAAGTAAGTGAATGTTGTATAGGATGTTTGTAGTATGTAAGTCGGTATCAATCTCGCTGGTACCTCAGAAGGTTCAATTATCGACTGCCCCGGTGTTAACTCTTCAAGATTAGTCTCAGATATAATCTGATCGTCCAAAATAGGCTTATCTTGTTCGTAGCTAGCAGCGTGTTTGATATTAGTCTCACCAGCTGTGATTTCTGCGTTTACGCTATAATCATGCTTGAGATTCATCTCGCTATCGGAACTAAACATATAGTCTTTTGTAATGTTCTCAAAGCTGATTTCTTTCGTGGTTTCAACGGTGTTTTTAATCACGGGTGTCAAATGTTCTTTGTTTACGTTTTTACAGTTTTTAAAATCAAATTGTGTCTGCTGATTGGAATTATCCGTAAATCCGGGTTTTAAACCTATCGAATCAAGGTAGTTCGTGTAGACCTCAGTTCTGGAACACAAATTCGCGTTATCACCCACGAATAGCGTTGTATAGTAAGTGTATGTAGTATAAATAGTTTTTAGTTTACCAGGTCTGATTTCTTTTAAGTTAATGTTA
Organism: Micropterix facetella; assembly: GCA_027564375.1. Lineage (NCBI taxonomy): Eukaryota > Metazoa > Arthropoda > Insecta > Lepidoptera > Micropterigidae > Micropterix > Micropterix facetella. Next base: position 3,008,789 of record JAOPUG010000168.1, read on the forward strand.
GACGATTTGAGGCCAGCGTTCGCATCGACTAGTTCATTTTCTATGAGATTGATTTCTTTTATTTCATTCTTAAGCATTGGTGTTTCTATGTTTGTTTGAATAGACTCTAATATATCTTTATGTTTTACTAACTCGATAATTTGGCCAATCTGGTCTGGTTGGACTTTCTCCGTATTAAATCGATTCATTAGATTTTGATCGATATTTCTTGGATCTACAGTCGATGTGACTACGTTACTTATAACGGCTTTACTACTGGAGATTCGGGATGCAGGACCATCGAAGTACGTCGTATAATAGGTGTAAGTGGTGTAAAGAGTTTTGAATATTAAATCTGTATATATTTCGTTGTCTTGCGTGTTGGGGTCGTTGATAAGAACCTCTTTCCCTTTCGGCGGTTCTGTCGGTGGTTCTGTCGGTTTTTGCGTTGGTGGTTCTGTCGGTTTTTGCGTTGGTGGTTCTGTTGGTTTTTGCGTTGGTGGTTCTGTCGGTTTTTGCGTTGGTGGCTCCGTCGGTTTCTCCGTTGGTGGCTCTGTCGGTTTTTGCGTTGGGGGTTCCGTTGGTTTTTCTGTGGTTGTCTCTGCAGCTACTTCCGTTGTTGTTGTTGTTGTTGTTGTTGTTTTCTTTTCGATTTCTCCAACACCACTAACCAACATAGTTGCTTCAGCGTATTTTGGGCACTTTGTACTATAGCCAACGGTTGTAGTAGTTACAACATCGGATTTTACAGAAGTGGAAGTTATGCTGCCTTCCAATGGAATGAAATAGCTTGTCAAATATGTTAGAGTTTTAAAACTAGTGTATTTCACAGTGCTTGGTTCAATATTTCCCTCGCACAAAGAAACTATAAGTTTTTCTGTTGTAACCGGCTGTTCTTCTGTAGTCGTGATCATTTGTTCTTCTGTGGTAGTTCCTTCTTTCTCTGTCGTGTTAATATTTTCTGTCGTTTCGGCTTCTGTGGCTTCTGTGGTCTCTGTGGATTCTTCGCTTTCTTCGGTTGTCGTGATTATTGTAGATTCGGCAGTATTTTTATTAATTGCTGATAGCAAGAGATCTCCATCCAAAACCACTGTCTGCTGTGGGACGATTTTGGACTCCAGCGATTCCGTGGCGTGCGTTCTATGGATCGTTGAATAGGTCATTTCCGATGGTTGTATCATATCCAGTGCCGGTGTGTTCGCGTTGAAGCGATTGTTGATCGTAACGTCGTATTTCGAGGGTTTCATTCTGACGATTTTCTCCTCGAGCTGTTTGACCATTTTAATTTCTTTGGCTTCTTTGACTGCTTTAATTTCATTCAGTGGGGCTGGGGTTGTAATTGTCGGTTCGACTTCTACCCTCTCGCTCGCTTTTGATGGCAATATGAAAAAATCTGTTAGAGTTTGTATTTTTTCTACGGTTTTCGAGACTTTTATATCTTGTGATATTGTCGATTGGAAGGATCTGGTCGGTGTTATCAGTTTAGGGTTTGGTTTTTCGTATAAGGTGCTAGGTGTAAAAACTATGATTGTATCTCCTATTTTTGTTGTGAAATCGGCGAAGCCGAATATAGTCGTAGTTTTGAATTCTTGGTCAAAGATTTTGTTTATGTTTACTTTTTTCGGAGCGCGCGGTTGCTCGATTTGGTTATTTCTATTATCAACATTATAATAATAGTCTGGCTGAAAATCGTTCTTTACTGTGTAAGTTGGTAAGTTTAGATTCGCTCTGATAGTATTTATGCTTATTTGAGCTACTGGCTCTTCTTTTTTATTTATAGGTCCAGGACCTCCGTCATTTTCTAAGTAATATTGTAGGAAATCATTATTTAAAGATCGAGTTGGCGGAGTAAATACTGGATGTACATGCACAACACTAGGTTCAATATAATCAGCATTCTTTATTATGATACTACCTTGATCTATGTCATCAATTTTAAAACCTCCAGTATCTCTATTTCTCTGATAGCCATATACTCTAGTGTGGGGAGTAGGTACATCGTACAATATCTGACTATTTTTCGTAAGAATCTGAGCATACAGTCGGCCATTCTGTAGTGTGGTCCCTACAATCTCAGACTTATACTTAGTAACAACGTTGTTCTCTATGAATGTTCTCTCTGTCGTCGATATAAGACCCAGTTTCGGTGTAACCGTATAAAACCTTCCTGATTTCGGGTGATTGTTATTGTTCTGCACCAACACTAGCGTCGTTATCTCTGTGTATGTCGTCGTAAGTGTCAAAATCATGTCATAATCATGTTGTATTAGTGTTATATTTTATTTTATTTTATTTTTGTACAGTTGTGAGTAAATCCATATTGGCGCAATCCAAGAGATGACCGAGCATGGAACAAAAAAGATAAAAAAGAAGAATAAGAAGAAGGACACAACAATAATCAAATATACAAGAATGAAAATGTTAAATTTTCGAATATATACAGGAGGCTACTCTCTATTTACAGTACTTTTTACAGAGTTGATTAATTTAAAGGCAAATCTACATTAGTCTAGAGGTAATGGGGGTGGAGACTTACCGCCGTCGTTGCCATCTTTGGATACCCTTGCCGCTTCTAGGTTATCTGTGGAGAGAGAAAAGAGAAAAGTTAGCATTTACGTACTAAATTTGATCGTAATTATTATTGTAATCACGGAATTCTATGGTAATTTTTTTGGAAAAATAAGAATAAGTCTGAAAGGTGCCCCGACAAAGATTGTATTTTTTTAAACAATAGGATTGCCATAAGTCTAGTGAATGACTGCGCGCACCAGTGCTTTTATTGATGCTGTACAGATTAGATAAACACCTATTAATAAGATTTGTTCCCCCGAAAGTTGATTTTTTTTAAAAATAGTCTTTAAGAAAGTAAAGAATAGAAATAAAATTATAACATTTTCCGCATATTATTTTGAGGGTTTAAAGTCGAATTGTGTCTGCTGATTGGAATTGTCCATAAAACCTGGTTTTAAACCTAATGTATCAAGATAGTTCGTGTAGACCTCAGTTCTGGAATACAAATAGACGATTTGAGGCAATCGTTTGCATCGACTAGTTCATTTGCTATGAGATTTTTTAATTTCATTTCATTCTTTAGCATTGATATTTCTATGTTTGTTTGAATGTACTCTAAAATATTTTTATGTTTTACTAACTCGATGATTTTACTAATCTGGTCTGGTTGGACTTTCATTAGATTTTGGTCGATATTTCTTGGATGTATAGTCGATGTGATACGTTACTTATAACTGCTTTATTGCTATAAATTCAGGATACTGTATCATAGAAGTATGTAATGTTATACGTGTTTTGACAATTAAATTCGTGTAGATTTTGTTGTCTTGCTTGTTGGGGTCGTTGGTCAGAACTTCTTTTTATTTCGGATTATCCGTTTTAGGTTCTGTCTATCGTTGCGTTGGTGATTCTTATTTATGTAAATGATAGAATTAGCCTGAAGAGTGTCTCGACAAAAGTGGTAGTTTTTTATAACATATTATTGTCATAAATCTGGTCAATTTCTCTGCATACAGGTGCGTTCATTGATACTGTACAGATTAAATACACACCTATTAATAAGAGTTATTCCTTCTTAAAGGTGAATGTTAACAAAAAGTTAGTCTTTAATAATGTAAAGAATGCCAATAAAATTGTAACATTTCAATAAAAGTTTTCTGTACTTTTTCCCTCAAATGTAAGAGTCTATGTTTTCCCTCAAACATATAGCAGGAACCTCTTTCGAAAGGTGCGGAGCCCTTCATACGCGAGTCAAGTTCCCGCTTGAGCAGTTTTATTACCGTATTATAAATAATTGCATTACGTTTTTTGTATTCGAATGCAGAGGTATGTAATACGCTGCAAATTGTTTAACCTATTATACCATTATTATACGTTTAGCACCACCTGTCTGATGACGTTTTTCATATAGGTACAGTTCAGACGATTTAGCTAACATTCCTAACGAAATGTGTGATCGGGATGGTCGTACCTCACTGTTCGTCTTTCTCGTTAGCTTTGGGCAATCCGAATTGAGGCGGAATCCACCTGTGCCATCGGGTCTTTGGCCAAGTACAAATTTGTTATATCAACCAACTTCTACTGATCTTTCTAGGTCTACGACGTGTTGAATGGCTGATAGGTTTACGTATGCTAGATAGGCCTTCGCGACTGTGGATTGTGTATGTCGACTGTGTTTGGATAGTGTCCCATTTATTTATTTATTACTTAGGCCCGCTCTGCGGGGGGCTAAAGTTTTACAATCTTGCAAATAATGTAACGATATTAAATCGTACAAGAAGACTTTTCTCGACGTTCTAGTGCAAGCAAACACATTTTTAATGGTTTTTGATGGACTCTAGGACATGCATTTAAAACGTCGAAGAAGACTTTTCTCGTCGTTTCACATGTCCTAGAGTACATCTAAACCAAAAAGAAATTAATATCCGTCTGTTTGGATGTGTGGATGTTACTATGCACCATAACTCGACTGAATTATGTCCGTTTAAAAAAAATCATCAATCGATAGTTCTGTCCAAGGCACAGATCCCATTTAATTTTGGAGTCTGTACGACCTAATTATTTAAATATTTATTTAATTACGGTACGTTGGTATACCACGATTTAATATTCGACTCAGCGACTATATGGCGTTAAAAAGTCATTTAATATTTTTATAGCTTAAAATGGAATAAACGTGGAAATAGGAAAATAGTTGTTGTCTATGATGAGATGCGTAAAATGAGGTAAATGTCGCCTGGGTTCCATCCATCTGTTTAGGCAAAAATGACGAGAAGTCATAAGTCAAATATAAAAGAAAAAATCATATTGGCCGAAGTTTCATAGACCCTTGAGATTTCCCCCTGCTAAGTTTACAAAATATTCGTGTTTGGACCAGTAGAAAATAAGAAATCACACTTTAGTATTTTTATCACTTCGTCAACGCCTCCTAACTAGGTTAACTTAAAAGCCTGTACAGTGAGTCAGGCGTACCTAAAATTTAATTTGCCTGTGAACATGTTTGGTTATAATTTAAAGAAAAAACAACAGAAATCAATTTAGGTACTAGAAGTATTTAAAAAATCAAATATTATCATTTAGATATATATATTTAAGGTATAATTTAAATGAAAAAAAAATAGTTTATATTATATAGTCAAAAGTGCTGCAATTTAATGTGTAACATATGATTATATTTCCAAGATCATTTTCTAATATTATTTCTGGAACACTTAGCCGATCCGCGATCAGCAGCAATATTTCTCCTTAAGTTTGGAGGGGCGATGTGGGAGAGAACCGGGAGCAAATCACTTATTACGTCCTGCTTTGTATGGCTACTTTTGTGTTTAACTGGTGCCCAATACTCAGCATTGCGATACGAGCTCGCTCATCTGACCCATCTCATTTCCCGCTTAACTCACTCTGCGAAGACTGTTGGGTATGGAAGGCAAATACTATTATTTTGTGAAACTCTTTCGTAATGGAAGGCCAATAATATTTCACTCCGTTCCGCCCAGCTATTTCCTGCTCATTACCCTTTCTCAGTGGAAAGCAAGCATAAGATTTGAATTGCAGACCCCTCCTCACTCCGTCGTGATCTCAATCGCTCCCAGATAGAGCCCGCTAGTTTATGGTTTCATCAGATTTTAAAAAATCTAAATATTTAAATAAACAAACGATCGAAAGTGATTTAAGGTAGAACATGTACGACAATTTGGTCACTTGGCAAGGCGTCTTAAGTTTTCGATAGCCTGTATGATTGTTGCATAGACTTCTGTTTTTGTCGGATTAGGGCGCAGTCTCTATTTACTGTAGGACGTATCTAGAGTCTCTAGACCGACACTGGGTACAGGTTCTACTTCTTTTAAATACTTGCTTTGTACAACCAGACCCATGTCGTCTACCTATGTAGATGAATTTCCTTTCTATGGTCTCTGGCAAGTCTATTAAGTCGATATAAATGCTGAATAGGAGAGAGGTGAGTAGTGAGCTCTGTGGTAGGCCGTTAAGCCACTTAAATTTAATAATATGGCCATCTAGAGTGACTTTAAATCTCTACATGTATTAGGTTTAACTGTTTTAGGGCTCCTACGACCAAACCATATAAACGGAACCCTAAACCGTAAACATACAATGTCGAATATTGATTTCAATCAACACAGAAAAAAATACCCTACACTAAAATAGGCACCGGATTAGAAAGGTGCGAAATAGTTCCTTCATCAAAGCCTATGTTTTTATAATAAGGTCTTAGCACATAACAGAAGTCTTGAAGAAAATCAATTTAAAAAAATAGTCAATAGCTTAGTCAAACAATCCAATATACGCCGTAAGAGATTTGGATAATATTTAATCCATATTCCAAGAAGATAATGCTAATAAATATCCTGATAATTGACACTTGCCTACGATCGTAATGTGTATTTTAATCGACGACAGCTTTATTGTTGGATTCGACGATTAATTTATATTTTGGATTTTAAGTATGTGTAAGTAAATTTAAAACTCGACAGATGTGGAATCCGAGGTTAGCCTTAAATGGTTTAACAGCTATCTTCTAAATAGAAAACAAGTTGTACCATCGGACGACTCGCACGGGTGGCATATTGAAGAGTATTTAATGCAGTGCGGAGTTCCACAGGGAAGCATCCTGGGACCAACTTTTTTCATTTTATATGTAAATGATCTGCCATACGTAGTAACTCACTCAAACATAAATTTATATGCATAACCAGTATATGCTTTGCAGTGCAAAAATAGGGAATGTAACTGAAACATGAAATTGTGAATTGGCTCTGTTAAATACATGGTTCCAGACAAATAATCTGTCTCTTAACGCATACAAGACAGTATCTATTTTCCTATCTAGTCGGAAAAATAAGTATCAAAATCTAACTATCGGTACAAATACAGTAGCCAATATAAAAAGACAATGTACCGCAGTATTAAGGCAACATATTTTCTCTCTCGAAAAACGGGCCGTAAGAATTCTGATAAATCTTGAGAGTACTGAGTCATATCTTGGTCATTTTAGAGCACTCAATATACTCAATATACCATCACTATATGTCTTTGAATGTATAAAACTGATTACAAAAAAAATGTAAGAAAGTTGAAAACTCAAAAATAAATTCATTCTCATCTTACCAGAGGCAGGCGTAATCTAATACTACCCTGTCCATCTTTAGAGTTATTCAAATGAGACTCTAACTACGTTGGTATAGTATGTTTTAATAAACTACCCGAAGATATAAACGCTACACGTAGAAACGGGAAATTGCCACAGTTTAAATATAAAATGAAATGGCTACCTTATTACGAGAGAATTATAGGATATCATAGAATTATAAATCGACGCTTGACAACTTTACATTTCCTTTTCTTCATTCAGTTCGACATTTTTATTATTTATTCGACTGTTATATTATTACGACCATTTTATTTCTCTCCAGTAATCAATTGTAGGATAAAATTATTTTCTACTATTATGACAACGTAATTTTAGCCATAATCCTAATTATATGTAATTTTATCAACCTGTTTATAACACGTGTGGTGAGACTCGATTTGTTTAAAAAATATTACGTATGTACTTTATTCACTCTATTTAATAATTATTTTTCATTTGTTTGGCAACAGAATATAGTATTTAATTATGTAAGAAGTATAAATATAAAGGTAACAGCAATGATTTATTGTCTACACAACTATGCATACGTTTATAAGACAATAACATTATTTGATTTCATTTCATTGGAAGCACCTATCCGATTATCTATTTTTATGACTATTACATTATTGCTGTGATAATTATGATTAAATATATTATTTTCATTATTTAATCAGCCATTTTCATTATTACATTATTTCCTAAAAATTTATGATTCTCATACCGCGTATGAACTCTTTAAAATAATGTGTGCACCCACAACTATCACGATAATTACACTATTGAGAATGTTAGACGCAATGACGCATACTAGTGTAGGAATGCCTACCTAATAGAGTAGAATGAATTTTATTGTATTACCAGTAAACGTGAAGGGAATCGTAAAGTCGAACGATCAAAACTTCGATGGATTGATTCTGTGGTATTAACCACATAGTTTTAACTACATGATTCTGTGGTGTCAGGTCTTTAGACCTAAATGCACTTTTAGTGAAAAACTGGAAAATGAAAGCCCAGAATGTGGTGGCATGGAAGAAGATTCTTGACGAAGCATCACAATGAATTGTAGCGCTAATGATGACGAAGGAAGTAGATTGGCACTTCACTTACTAGGTAATCACTTTTATCTTTTCCAGTATTCATAGCGTACATAGTCCTTAGAACTTCCAAAGCCTCTTGCCGCCGACCATGGAGTAGTAGAAACTTAGGCGTTTCTGAAGTGAAGAGCAGTAGCACAGCCGTCACCAGGCTTAATAGTGACAGCACAATGATAAACAGCCTCCAGGGTTTGAAGGTTATGTCTATGCAGTCCAGGTAGTACTCGAATTTCATGTAGTTGAGCAGCGGAATGGCCAGCACTGTAAATAGTAAATAAAAATAATAAAACAAAAACGAATATTACTAGTCACAGTGAATGGTTTCAAATTTGAACCGGCTACAATAACTTGTGATTTACCGCAAGGTTTCAACTTAGGACCATCGCTTTTGCTACATGTATGACATTAACGCTGAATTAGAATACCCATAATTGTTTTACGCGGATAACGCCAACAAATTTAGGAGAACCTCCTGTCCTTCTGACAGTGACAAAATTCCAAATTCACGATGAAGTTATATGCAGCTCTATGTCGAAAAAAGCCACATTATAACGTTTAGCAGGAAGTAAATATTTTACGACAAAATTATTTTATGAATGGCCACACAAGAGACATAGGTTACCTTTGGCGAAAAATATTAATTTAATTATCACATTAATGAAATTGTCGCAAACAATCTTCTTGGTTTAGACTTAATGATACCCTTACGACATTCGAAATCCTTAATATTAGTTTATACGTCATTGATAAGACCGATTGCGGAGCATGAGTCATTATTTTGAAACCCGCTTAACAATGTTCACAGCATCATAGTAGAACGAGTTCAAAGAACATTCACTCGAATGCTGTAGAGCAAATGTGGCCTCAGAAGCCATCTAAGAGTTGATGAAGAGAGGCTGTCGCATTTTAACCTCGCAGATATAATATGTCGACCGGACCTCTTACTATATGTCGCCTTTTTAACACGGCATATCGAAGGTTAGACATATTCAATGAGTATCTGAATTTAATTAAAGAAAATATCAAATTCAGTATGTCTTCTACTTCCGAGTACTTAATTAGTTCAGTTCAGTCAGGTTATTTTATTTTCGCTGTTATTTTTAGATGTCAAAAGTACATATTTATCAAAATCTTTTAATTTTTATTATATACAAAATTTATAAAATTTACAATATTTAGTACGGAAACAAAGTGCATATTAATTAATATTATCTAAATAATAACTAATGCATTGTACATTCTTCAAAAAATTCGTTTATGGAAAAATAACATCGTGCTAGTAGATACTTCTTCAGTTTATGTTTGAAAATTGGAATATGTTTGAGTACGTTTTTTATGGAGTTGATTCAAGGTTTATGAGCCTTGTATCACTGCGACAATTTCTGGTCTATTGTGATCACCACCTACACTTCCGTGCTCAGCTTTGTGTCATTTAAGAACCACATTTGTATGAGATGTCTCTTGCCCAATAAGATATTCAGTATCTTTTCCATCGCTTTCAGTAAAAATAATGTAAGGCCTGCTGCAGCAACTGCTATCTAAACCGTCGGAAGCAGCTTCTATAATGTCGCCCACCCTGCAGTGCCTAGTGACACTGCGGTCCGCCCTACAGTACACAGCCTCGCCTCCTGCTTCGGGAGAACGCTCCGAATAGAGCAGCGAACGGCGTGAAACAGAAGCACCCGAACGCGTAAGGCGACTTCCTTCCAGCCATGCGAAGCCATTACCAGAAAGCCAGGTCAATGGACCCGCTTCATACGAAGCCCTGCATATCAGTATCAGTATCAATATCAATGTATTAATTCCAGATATACAATAAAAGCATGTCGTAATAATCACTTAAAGCTAGTTGTCATATATTGGAATTCGTCAG
>JAOPUG010000168.1:3071515-3083972 GCA_027564375.1 Micropterix facetella
AGCGCCATAAGGGGTAATATAAACATCTGTGCCCTTGGTTTTGGACTTATTTATCTCAAGCCCCAGTTGATATTCATTTACTATTGTATATTCAATGACAATCGTACTTAAAGAGTAAACTCCAGTCGCGCGTCAAAACTGACACGCACATTTTTTTATGCTTTATGCTTGGAAAGACAAATAATTTAGTTATTACATGTGAAAGTTTATTAAAAATTAATACGTTTTATTTAACAATTCTCTGTGCCTTATGGGAAATATGCATAGAAATATCACTATAATGAGCTAAAATGACTATAATGATTTTCAAACTGCCATTTAAAAAAAAGAGCATCGATTTAAATCAGTAAGTTAATGAATCCTCCAAAACAGATATTGGAAATCTTTCTAAACTTTTTGTTCTCAAATTAAGTTCATATAAAAAGCAAAAACCAAGCGATTTTTATGAATATTTTTATAAAAAATGGTAAACTTCGAAAGGGTTCCAATTTATCTAGAGTTTACTTCAAGTCTTTGGCTTATAAGCATGCTAATATTATCCTCTCAGGAAGGGCCAGGACTTTTTACTTGGCCCTGGGCTTTAAAAAGTAGGGACTTGCGATCAAATACATGTATGTACTCAAATACTGCAAATAATGAGCGATACTCTATGCGAAGCTATTTGATAATATTATTTATTATATTATTAATATTATTAATACTAAACATATTTCGGTTATGATAGTAACTGGTTATTTCTTGCGTAGGTTTAGTTAGTTAATTTCCTGATTAGTTTTATGCGGCATAATATGTTGTCTAAGCGTCAGGGCGGAGTCGAGTGCAGGTGACTAGTCGATTTATGGAAGCCGTTTTAATCGGAAGAAATGGTGATTAAAATGATGAGGAAATGGGCCGGTTATTAATCGATTTCTCGGCCGTTTGACGCCAATTATCCACAAATCCTGCGTATGCACAGATCGAGCACAATTACTATGGAATGTTGAATGTACATATGTAGAGGGCGTTTCTTAGATTATCGGAGAGATTTTAGGTTGGGGCTATACGATAATCTGGAAGTCACGTCGCATATCTAGGCGACATACGATATGATGCAACTGGGTAGTGCTGATATGACGCAATATCGCTAAAGTTTGCAGGAGTATGTCTTGTCTGTCATTTCATTCATTTTTTTTTTTCTCTCAAAAGTTTTTGGATAATATTTATCAAAACTATCATTCTCCCATGTATATAACCCATTACAGCCCTATCGATTTTAACAAAAACGAAAGCTTAACGTTTCTAGAATGTATGCATATGTGTTGGATAGATATGTCCCACGCAAACTACCGCCTTCGCTTCGCTACCATATCTTCACAACTCCACAAAAAGATGCTCCGCTCACCGATCACTAGCCAATTCCACGCGGGGCATCTGACAATTACGCATCTCCACCGATCGTACACCGCTGGCGATCTAAGGGTTACATTATTGTGTTACAAGTCAAATATATTACTGATTACCATTATATCAATTAAATAACAAATTATCTTTATAAAATGAGAATAATATACTTACCATAGGTACCACATTATTAGAATCAGTAAAATCCATCGACTTACCTGTGAACAAAGAGGAAAGACAAACATTAAAATGATATAAGAAAACTTGAGAAACCCAAACCAATCGCTGGGAGAAATTCTTATGTTTATAACATAACAGTAACATTAAAAGCAAATCACAATGTTCTAAAAATATGTAGGTATTAAATAAACACAATGAATTTGCTAAATTAAATTAATCTGAAACTTGATATAACAATGGCACGACTGATCTGGAAAAACGACATAATTAACAAATCTACATAATTACATACTAGTTGGTTGTTAAACGCCTGAGACGCCAGTCAAATAGATCTAATTTAGAACGTTACAGGGGATCGTTACAGAATTTCGAACAGTCCGGATCTTGTACCCTGCGATTTCTTTTTGTTTCCAATAATTAAGGATAAACTTCGAGGTATTACGGTTCAAGACCCCAAAAGCAGCGTGGATGGCGTTTCAAAAAGTTATTGAGGAGAACTCTAAAGAAGAATGGACCAACTGCTTTTCCCAATGGTTACAAAGAATGAAAAACTGTATAAATTGTCAAAGAGAGTTCTTTGAGAAACAGTAAACATACTATAAGTATTTTAATCTATCATAATTCTTCAACTAATAATTATTCTCTATGTAGGTAAGATCTATTAAATGAAAAAATCATATTGTATACTGTTAATTTCAAAATATGATTTTAGTTTCACATACAGAGTTAGTTTTTGGAATGAATGTCTATTTGTCACGGACTATAGCAGGTTGACCGTTTTATGATTTTGAAAATAGCGACAGCTTCTAATTACGAAACCTAATGCTTGTTGGCTTTTGTACGAACAGTTTCAATGTGTGAATGTAAGTTCCGTAACCGCGTATCAGATTTTACACCTAATTCCTTCATAGTATTTACCCTACTTGACTATCCTGAAAGACACGAGTTCCAAAATTTTGTTTGATGTCATTGCAATCGTTATATGTTTTGACTGTCTTATAGATTATTCACATCATGGGATTTCACTACGTGTTACAGATTAAGAAATGTTATTTTAATAAAAAATAAAAACTTTAAAGGCCCAAGATTTGGTCGCCGAGAAAATATTAAATATCGCCATATTAGTAACACCGAAGCTCAAAGCATTGTGCTGAATTATTTAAAGCTTTCATGATTATTGAATTATAATATTGATTAAATTATTAAAAACGATTTTTAAAATAACTTTAAGACGATTGAGGTGAATAATATATGTAATAGTGAGAGAACTGTTTTATCTTCATTTAAAATATTAGTTCTAATCACGACATGTAAAGGTCCAATGATAACTTAATCAGTGACATACAAAGCCTTCACGTTTAGAAAGTCAATTACTGCCATGTTTCTGTGGGCGAGTTACCGTTGACCAAACGCCCGCGCCGCGCTGTGCTGTATGACTTCATGATGGATAGTATATATTAGCAAGCCGTGCTGCGACGGAGTAAAGCGAGTGGCGGATTTAGGCGACTGTGACTCTTCTTTCCAAGTGGGTCACTGAATTCTATAAACATATCAGCCAGTTGTGCTTCTGAAACAGTATACCGAATACACCAGATGGCATGTATTTAAGGTTGAGGAGTACCTGCTATTAAGTACGGGAAGAAAAGGTAAATCGCTGTACTAGTATACTAGCAATATATGTAGAGCTGATATAGAATATAGCATGGTGAGATTTTATGTCTTTATGTATATCTGTCACTTCTTTTGTCCCTAATTTAGTATCTATATTCTGGATATTTCTGTCTTGCCTTTTATTTGATGTTTCCTCGTATCAGTCATCCATTTGTCTATTCCTTTTCGCTAGTTTCCGTGTCCGTTTCATTTATTTTAAATACTTTCCGCATTGCCTTTCATATTTTAGCTATGTCTTGTACCAATTCTTTTCATCCCTCTCTCTTTTTGCCAAAGTGTCCTATGTCATCATTAAGAGAATCAGTCTTCTACTTTCCCTTTGCCTGTTAAGCACGGGTGTGTTTCTGGTGATATACAGAACGACTCGAAGGTAACTTAGTGTTCCCACCGTGCTGTTCTGTAATCCTTCCTAACTTGGTTATTCTCCTATTATTAAAGAAGGAATAAAACATACAAAAAAGACATTGCAAATTTAAATTGTGTGTTTATTTTTTTAAACATTTGTGTATAACCTATTATATTTAAGGCCACGATGCATGTAAAAAACCTAATACAGCTCTCATACAAATGTGCCAAACAATGACGACGGCACATTTGGATAAGAATATTAATAGGAGGATGGAGAACTTCTTTCGTCTTTGCATTGGATACGAGGAGCGCTGTCAAACTATTCAGTAGTCTCTTAATCTGTGGTAAAACCCATCATCGCACTGATCGATGACTTCTAGTGCACTGGCTTTTGCCAGAGCTCATATTCACTTGAGATTTTTATTTTATTTTCGCCAAGGAAATTTTGTATTATTTTCATTAGCGTTTCTTCTCTCTTTTGGGCACTTTTCGTCCTATCTGGCGCAACCGTAAATGTCTGCGATTGTTACTTCGTGATGCAAGGAAAAGTTTAATTTTAATAAATTAAAGAGACAAAAGAAATAAAATTTAGACCATTTTGGCATTAGAAAAAGTTAACATGCTAACTTTAGATGTATTTAGGCGCATTCTACACAACGAGGTTTTTTGTTATTAGAGCAAATTCGGTGATAGTTTCACCACCATTCTAGCGGAGAAGGAACTCTCTGAAGATTTTTTTCGCTTTAAAACCTCTCCACTTCTTTTTCAGCGGCCACCGAATGAGAGAGGTAACAGACAGCTCAAAGCTCACAGATCGCAGCACAGATGGGCATTTATTTCGTTTGTCGCTCGGCAGCGGCCGGCAAGCAGGTAGGAAATATCGTGTTACCTCACTTAAAAAAGTGCGCTTATTCTTTCCTAGACCGAATTATGCTTCATGCTTTTTAATACAGCACTACTAATACAACTAGGTATTACTTTGGCCTCAAATTAAATAACGAAGACAACGGTAACCCTCTACAAAGCAATAGTATTATGTAGATCACACGTGTCTAACTTACGCTTCGGAAATATGGACTATTAATAAAATAGATGAAAATGCTCTAGATGATCTTCGATGTAGTGTAAGAGAATGGCCCGTGGAGATGATGCACAAATACAAAACTCTATAAACTCTATAATGATGTGCATGTTGTAAGATTCTTAAAAATTGGAACGCTCAGATGGTTAGGACATAAAGAAATAGTGGATAATGAAGATCATTTGAAATATATTATTTTTGGAAAATGCCGAATGGCACCTCAAAGTCGGACTACCAAAACTGCGATATTAAAAAACCAAAGAAAGATAGGGTAGAATGGAAGAAGGTCCCTGACGGAGCCAAGGTCACAATATTGCAGGGCTTGTTATAACTAATGGCGGGCTGCGCTATCGTCCATTGACGGAGCCGGACTGTATCGAAAGTAGTACAATCGTCGCGTCTACATCGTCCCTGAGTATGTCAGTGGTGCGGTGCTGTGCGTCGTCGTCGTGCCAGTACTGTTATACGGCGCGTCGTGCCCAGATTCTAGTCTTGCGTATTGCTTATGCGTCTGGGCGTGCGTTCGCCGCCTTGGTGGGCGAGGCAGACGCTACATCCTCATTGTTATGGGGTCAATGGCCATACGCTATCTGTGCCCACTCACGTACCTCCGGATTCCACCTGCTTGCCTTTGCCAATGTCAACTCCTATCATACCGATGACACGGTTATCTTCTAACAGTATTGACGGGCATTTTTCCGGCGGTGTAGAATTAAAATCATGAGATAACTTGAGGTGCATTTCGTAGGACAAAAGACCAACAAAGTGATTAAATATAGCAGTAGATTAGGAAGACCATTTCTCACGAGTTATATACAAAAGTCCCAAGTCGAAAAAGCGTACTTTGCAAGAGGAGCATTTGAAGTTTTGAACGTTTTCCCTAATCAGGTTTGGAAACTATCATAATTTGCCAGCGAATCACTTATAGACAGGTAGCCCCTTTTGTGGATAAGAAGTAGAATCCTGAAAAATCCTAGAGTTAAGTCCTTAAGATCATAACGTAACATAACTTACGAATTATACATATTTTTCCCCAATTACATCAAAGATGCACACATTTTATTCTTCAAGCATTATTATGTGCAGTCAATAAACGCAAGAACCAGTTTTAACTTTCTAGTTTTAAATATTTTATCTAACTTCCAGATAAACTTAAAAAAAACGGCGAGATATTAATAATTAGGCCTCTATGAATATAGTAGTGGCCATGATCATGGGGCTTAACAGACACCTACACATTCTGGACAGCGTGGACGACAAAACTTGTATAGGAGACAGCGGAGCATGTGATCTGTGCATATGCAGCATTATTGGCGACAAGAGAGAGAAACATAGGAAATTTCTCGGTAGGTATGGCGGAAATAGACCGTTATGTGACATATGCTACATTTTAAAAGATGTGTTTTAGGTCGTCTCGTGAATAATAGAAGTTTTATTTTTTCCTATGGAGCACACAAACTAGTACCTGCCACGGGTATAATATACTGGAAGTTGGGTTATTTCTCAATTTGGAAAGGTCAGTGTCCCATTTCATATGACCATTTCAGTGCCCAGGATCTAAAAACTTGAGACTAATCGCATGCAGATAATTTGTTTTACTTTAGATTAGTCAAGAGAATATAGCAGCCATGTGCGATTTTTATTTTGTCTTTCTCATGTATCAGAATAAAAAACAAATTTTTATAAAAGTTTCAGAAACGAACTACAAATACTGTCAAAAAGACTTAAGTCAAAAAAGCCATGTACGAATACCGAAGCAATTTAACGTATTAACATGTGGTATTGAGGGGTCGTAATATAACTAGAGTCTTTATAACAGGCAAAAAATACAATTTTGACATTTATTTTTTTTTCTTACGAGCGCCATTTTAAAAGTTGGTTGTTTACCTAACGATGGATATAAGCCAAGAAAATTTTCGATGTATGATTTTTTACGATTTTCACTGTGGTTTAAGTAAACAGGCAGTATTAAGGCAGAAAGTTGCCAAAGGTTCAATTAGAGTTTGGCGATGAAGTCTCATCTCGTAGCTCTATGTAGTTCTGATACAATGAATTCAAAAGTGGACGTATTCATCTTCAATACGATTCACGCGACGGCCTGCCAGCGACAGCCGTAACAGAAAGAAACATTGATGCTGTACGACAACTAATTCAGTCGGATAAAAAAATTACACCAGCAAATTCGTAAAACATTGCCATATATTTTGCATGTCCGCCTGTTCGAAATGGATACAGCATGATTTAACTGGGGTTCAAAAACGAAAGAGTCAATCTGCGGAGCGGGTCTTTCCTTTGAAGGATTTGCCGACGAAAGTCGAGAAATATTGAAGCACTGGTAAAATAATGGTTGCTTCTTTCTTTAGCAATATGGGATAATACACGACAATTTCTCTTGAAAGCCAAAGAACAGTCACTGCAGACTAGTTTGTTAACATTTGCTTTCCCAGTATTTTAGAAATAGTTAGTGAAAAGCATCCTCACAGCAGTGTAGTCCTCTATCATGACAATGCATCCGCCCACTCCGCTAAAATGACAACGGGGTTTTTGAAGATCTCGAGTTTGGAACTGATGATGCATCCCCCATGGAGTCCGAACCTTGCACTTCGAGATATACGGTTCACGACCGCAGTACATTTTTTTTTTTTTTTTACTTTAAAACATTACACAGCATTATCTAGGCCCAAACTAAGCAAAGCTTGTACTATGGGTACTAGATAACTGATATAAAATACTTATATATATTTTATATAACACCCAGACCTGGGTGGGAATCGAACCCACGGCCTCTAGCGTAGAAGGCAGGGCTACTACCCACTGAGCTACGAGGCCCGTCTACTAGGAGAGAAGCGATTACGTATGCCATGAATAAAGTGGTCAATTATAAATAGAAAGACGTTAGAACAAAAGCTATTCTATGATACTCGAGACTTAAGCTTCAGCAAAGCATCGAAGCATCTTGCAGCTGAAATCTCCTTAGCCGGGCCTAAGCCTCGTCTGGGTATCTGGAAGTTTGAAGAAATCATTGCGGTCAATCCCTTTGCGGAAAGTTATTCGTTTACGGCATTGCTATTACTAACATCAGTTTCAACGTAAAGCGGAAAGCAATCACTCATCAATTCCATTTTTTGAACGTGGTTTTTTGGCCCGTCCGTAGTATGGACGGGCTATATAGCATGCTGTGCGTTTGTCCGTCAGAAGAGTTCCCGTGGTCCCATCTCGACCAAATTTGGTATGCAGCCTCCATGGGTGACCCTAAGAACCACCAGGTGGCAGTTGGATTCTGCCAGTCCGTGGATGAACTGGACAGTAGATTGTTTTCGTCCGTCAAAATCTTTGCGATACATGCCAGGACGACAAGACGCCTAGAGCTGTTATAACATCTTGGGATGGTGGACACGATCTGTAGCAAATAACAATTAAAACTATATGTCTTTATGGCGATCCTATGTAATTAAAATACTACAATCTTTATATATACCATCGTTAATCGAAATATTGACCCTTATGATGTATGCAGTTGAAATTTTAATGGGATTTGGCTAATGACATTGCTCTTCTGGTAGGCCATACTGAAAGTTCCTGGAACTGGCCACTTGCGTTAAAGATATTAAAAAAGTAATTCCTATTTTTGAAATAGGAACTCTTTGGCTGTAGAATACATTTTACTTTTTACGATTGTTATTTGTTTTTTATTTGTGGCACAATCTTGAAATTAGCTTGTGTACCTAACGATCATTTAAGGTCGAGAACATTTTCGATGTATTATTTTTTACGATTTTCGCCATGGTTTAAGTCAACGAGAAAGTTGCCAAAGATACAATTAGCGCTTGGTGATGAAACCCCATCTGCTAGCTCTGTATACTTCTGGTATAATTAATTCAAACGTGGACGTATTCATCCAAGGCGATTCACGCGAAGGTCGGCCGGCGACAGCGGTAACAGAAACATATATTGATGCTGTACTACAACTAATTCAATCGGATAAAAAAATTCAAGAAATGTCCGCAAATTCGTACAACATTGAACATTGGTGTGAGCGAGGTGAAAAATATTTTGCACGTTCATCTTAAGTTGGAAGCTTCGGAGAAAGTTTGGAAGCTTTGCTCGAGATGGATACCGCATGAGTTAACGGAAGTTCCAAAACGACAGTGGGTAGAGTGGTGGAAATGATAAAAAAAATACGACGGAGGGCAATTATTAACAACAGGTATATGATAGGTGTACTGTTACGAACCTGAAAGAAATAGTCAATCGGCGGAGTGGGTCTATACTTTGGAAGATTTGCCGAAGAAAGTCAAGAAAGGTCGAAGCACTCGTAAAATGATGGTTGCTTCTATTTTTAGCAAGTCGGAACACTACACGACAATTTTACTTGAAAACCAAAGAACAGTCACTGCATATTGGTACGTTAACATTTGCTTGCCCAGTGTTTCAGAAATTAAGTTCGTGAAAAGTCTCCTCGCGGCAGAGAATTCCTCCATAATGACAATGCATTCGCCCACTCACGCTAAGATTACAATGGCGTTTTTTAATACAGTTTGGGGTGTCACCTAAGATGTTTAAAAGACTGCTGTCGTTCTATCGCCTTGAGATGAACGCAGAGACTTTAGGAAAACACAATCCACAGTCAAGCTAGTCCGAGTACAACGCCTTAGGGTGAGGTACTGGGTAATGTACCCAGCGGGCAGCCTCATCCACTGACTCCTAGATTTGGACGGATTTCTCAACCTTCTCGTCTGGTCATGGGTTCGAAATTGTTTGCGCGGCCTCTACCTGATGTAACATACGCCGCCGCACAGCGAGTTCACAGGGTTAGTCCCTCTTCGGGGAGGCTGCCGGATAGGTATTGAGTCATGAGTCAGGCCGATCAAAGATAACGAGCTCGTCATCTGGCCCGAGATCCACGACCCCATTAGGCCCCCATCCCCCCCATATAGATGTATTGTATGTCACCTGCTACGGGCGAACCCGTTCCTCCAGAGCGTTTCAGCGAACTTTATCGCTATATCACCCGAGGCGAAACACAGAGACTTGGAGACGTAGACAAATCTACTTACCAAGCTTCACCTCAGCCCGACTCCTACCGCGAGGAACTGGGAATGTTCAAGCCCAGTGTGGCTCTCAACTCGCGCCCTACTCCCAGATGTGATTAGATTTCTCCGATCCCCCGTCTGGTTCCAGGTTCGAAGTTGCTTGCGCGATCTTCTACCTCAGGCAGCGGCAATTCCTAACTGGAATTATCGCATATTCGTGGTGTTCTTTGCTCGGCTTTCCACCCGAGATCGGGTAGCCAGCGAATCGTATCTAAGGATAGAAAGCCTAAGGTACCTACCTACCCCCGCTTCCTTAGGTCACATTGCGCTTTTAAACTCCTCCAGGTATTAGTCAGGGGCAGCACGGCTGGTTTGCCCGCCCCGTGCGCCAGCTGTCCAGATCAGCCCGAGTTTCCGTCCCCAGATCCACCGCACAGCGAGTTCACCGGGTTGGTCCCTCTTCGGGGAGGCTCCTGGATAGGGCTGCTCCGCGAGCTGGGCCGACCAAAAGACATATAACGACCATAATAGCCCAGACTACACGGAACAATTATGATCCACCCCCCCCCCCCCCAATATAGTCAGGACCATTGAACCAGCGATTTATTTTTGTTTTCAAATTAAGGATAAACTTCGAGGTATACGGTCCACGACCCCAGAAGCTGCCGTGATAGCGTTCCGATAAGCCATTGAGGAGACCTCTAAATAAGACTGGATTAACTGCTTTCCCTAATAGTTTTAAAGAATGAAAAAGTGTATAAATTGTCAGGGAGAATACCCTGAAAAACAGTAAATGCAATATAAGCATTATAAGTGTTTTATTTCATCAGAATCCAGAAACTGCTAAGTACTGCTTTTTGAAATTTTATATTACTTTTTCATCGCGTACCTTGAATTCTTAGTATTTTGAATTAACGTCTCCTCCCCAGAGTTCTTAGTATTTTGAATTAGCGTCTAAGCAATCAGATTGCTTAGTTAGACGATAATGTCACGCGATAGCTTGTTAACCGCCCAGTTTGCAATATGTTTAAAGTGTTCTTGAACTCGTTGACTCGTTGACAAATATTGTTTATTTTATATCTATACATAGCGACTATTGTGATCATCTCAGGAAAACCCTTTTTGAGCATATTTACCCAATTTCGTCGATGGATTTTTTGCTTCATAGAAATAATTTCTATATAATTGTTTGTTTACACCGTAGGTGCCTCGAGTGTCTAGTTACAAATAATTTATTATTTAAAGAAGAATAATTTGTAAGAATGTTAATATCGCGGAAAGTCCCTTTTGCGAATGTCACGGAAAGTCCCTTTTGCCTGTCACTGGCCCTGAAGGTTTGGAAGCTTTACACGAATCATTAGCCGTAACACAATAAACGTTGGGTGTACCGTTTTGAACCTGAATCAGAATATTGCATCGTAATTTCGTTTGAAGGATGGTGCCTGCAGATTGGTAAGTAATTTTATAAATAATAAATTCCAGTGTAATTTGCACTTGGAGACGTGACTGTCTGTGGTGTGCACGGAGGTTTTGGTATGGGCAGCTGCGTTGTAGGCGGGATTCAAGAGAGCTATCGCGCTGGAATCGCAGTGCAGCTACGCGTGTTGGTTTAATTTTAATGTTATGAAGTCGTGTTCAAATATTATTAATACGCGTAGCATTTATACATGGCTAACTTTTGCTGACCAAAATAAATGTTATCGAGTATAATAGCTACTAGAAAGTCGCAGTAGCAGTCCCTCATTCGTGAATACTCCCGGATAGGAGGTGCCACACGAGTTGAGTCGACCAGATCACAATGCGGCCAATAAAGCCCAAGTCACAAAGAACCATTAGGAACCACCACTATAGTCCGAACCTCGTACTCTGCTATTTGTTTTTGTTTCCTAGAGGTTTGTAAGCCTAGAAGCGGCGCGGTGACTGCGTTCTGATAGACCTTTGATGAGGCCTCCGAAGAAGACTGGATCAACAGCTTCACAATGATTTCAAAGAATGCAAAAATCTATCGATATATATTAGCAATAGATATGTGTTATCGGTACTAAATTAAAAGTTTAGATCTTAATTCTAAAAAAAATTAAATCCATTAAATTGATTCCCCCATGTGCAGTGTGCGACAGCTGGAATGGAACTCGACATTAGAAAAGAAGTCTATGTGGCCGTTGCAAGACTCACATTGCAATGGACACATCGAGTATACTCTACATTGCAACGGGCTCCTCGTCTATCTAATTTAGCTAATAGACTTATCACGGAAACTTTTGCTCTAAGGAAAATCAGGTAACTTACTGATGTGGCAACGGGCCGATTAGTTTCATTCAGCTATTTTAATAGCATTATGTCTTGTATATTTTGTTATGGGGTAGGGCTACTGATGTCGAAACCATCTTCGTGCTGCAAAAGAGGGCCATTCGTTCGATATATAGGCTACGTTCTAGAGAGACACTTCGGGAATTCTCCAAGGATATGAATATTCTCACTGTAGCTTATCAGTTTAGTTTTGTAAACAGAATGCATGCCCGTAAAAATCTAAATTTGTTCAAAAAAATCTGTGAGCGCCATGATATAAATACCAGAAATAGAAATAAGATTTCAGTTCCTAAGGCCGATTAAGAAAGTTCGGGAAGACTTCTTTTATGGCACAATGTAGGTATACATTTCTACAATAGAAATTTTATAATTGCCAGTAAAACAATTAAAACACCGGATTAAAGACCTAGCATAGCTTATAAGAAATTATGATAGGAATTGAAAATCGCATGTG
>JAOPUG010000168.1:3165995-3182244 GCA_027564375.1 Micropterix facetella
CTTAGGTGACGGTCCATCAGTCTTTCTAGCGTCTTTAGAAGGAATGATGTTAGGCTGATGGGCCTGTAAGATTTGGCGAGTGAGTAGTCCTCCTTTCCAGGTTTTGGTAAGAAGACTACCTTCGCCTCTCTCCATAATTTGGGTATGTATTTGAAAGCTATACAGGCCCTGTAGATTGGTAGTAGGTATTTAGTTGCCTGGTTCGGTTGCCATTGTAGTAATGCTGGGAATAGTGTCTTGGTTACGTATGAATATAGGAATATAATGAGTGGTTAGAAAACTTTATTGTTGTATCATTTTAACAGACTTATATATTAATTACATACAAGTACAAGCTATTCCCACAAAAAATCTAGTTCGGGGACTGTATAAACATTTCTGGTCGTACTCATTTTAACAGGCTCGTTGATGTGAGATAGCACAGCCTCCCATTCATAATCGAGCTCATCCATCCTTTCTGGCCACTTCCAGAGTCTGCCAGACTTTTGCATTGCTGAAATAGTAACAGCCGTTTCAGAAACACCAATAACAATCCCTGGGAATAATTCTTTCTCGTAAGAAAATACGACATATTCGCCCATTTTTCTCTCTATGGGATTTTTAAGATGATTCTTGTGCATCTACGTATCTTCTGCATCGCTCTCATCGTTGGAATCTGCAATGTCAGAAGGTATCTCATCTAAGCTTGAGTCCGAGTCCAACTCATCAAATTGAAGCACTCGCTTAGTTTTCTTTTTTTTCCTTTTTTATCTTTTTCTCTTTCTTCTCTCTTTCTTGCTCGCAGCACATTCCAATTTTACTCTTTCTATTTCTTCCTTTTTGAGTAATCTTCTTTGGAAGTATTCTTGGCACTGAGTGCACTGACGTCCTGAGACGATAGCGGGCATTTCTTCCTTGACGGTACGTTTTTTATGTGGTTCCTCAATATCCCTCCTATAGAACAAGTGTCTCTTGAATGGGCTGAGAACGTTTGTAGAGGCCGAAGAAGGTCCAGGTTGACAATGATCAGGAGGAGGCTCATTAATTGAAACAAGGGCGAGTGTCTCAGTTTGAAGGTTACTCGCAGCCTAAAAGCTATGATTGACAGTCTCAAATGTCAAGTCGTTCATAGCCACATCCTCAAATCTGTTATTGGCAGGGTCATTGATAAGATCAGGTGCATTGAGAAAAGAAGACATACTTCCAAGTTCTTGTTTTGTGTTCTGCCACAGTTCGAAAAGAGACATGTCCATTTCTTGTAGCTCTTTATTTTGATTGCCGTTCTTAAATATGTCAAGTTTGTTTTCATCAATACTTTTATTAAGGAAGCACAACCCTTCTTTTAAAAAACGTTTTCGTTCTTCGGTTGTAGAGACCGGGTTATTATTGTTTGACTCAAATGGAAGTTTTATAGCTTCTAGGTTCCAAGGATATAGCCCACACTTCCTAAATCCATTTTCAAGGACACTTCGACTTAATACTTCATCAATAACTTCTTTTAAAAGTTTTGGAAAATCTTTTTTCTTCAAAACCGGGTTCTCCAAATTTGATAATCTCCATGAATGAACCCTCTTTTTCCAATGCTCTTTAAGAGTCCTGAACACCGCAACATCCATCGGCTGCAAGAGATGCGTCGCATTCGGGTCGAGGGCGATGAGAATTATACCATGTTTTTCGCAAAACTGGCTCACTTGTAAACTCAAGTGAGATACGTGGCCATCAACAAACAGAATGGTGGGCAAAGGAATTTTCTCTTGCATTAGCCATGGGTGGAAAATGTCCGCTATAAACTCGTAAAAAGCCTCACAAGTCATCCATCCAGAGTCCATTTTTCCTAGGCCCCATTCTGAAGGGAAATTCTCGGAAATTTCTTGCGGGATCTTTTTATACTTGAACAATGCCGTTGGAAGGGGTACGGCACCTGCAGCGCTACCCGTGACTAGGACCGTCAGACATTCCTTTTCATCAGGATTAACTTTCTGGTACACTGTCTTGTCCCCTTTTTTCGCTAAAACCTTACCACCCTTGGGGTTTAAAAAGAAAGCTGTCTCATCAGTGTTAAAAACTCTCTTTGGGTCTTGTAAAATATCTTTGTGTGTACTATGAGTTAAGTATGTTTCAACTTCTGAAAACCAATTTAAAATATTTTCCTTTGAAATAACAGCCCTTGTTCTTGTGAGGTTTCGAGACATTCGAATGGCAATCTTAGGATGATTTTTCATAAATCCTTTTATCCATGACTTTCCTGGGCGATTTTCTTTAAAAGGATTAGGTCTTTTCAATTCTTTAAGAATACACTGGACACTAAAAGTAACCTGTTCCGTCGTAACAGGAAATCCTGCGCGGGACATTTCAAAAATCCACTTCTTAATAGTGCTTTCTTCTGCTTCACTCAGTATTCTTGCTGGGCCCATTTTCCTGAAAATAACACAATTCATAAGCAGGTAAGTACTTAACTAAATGCATTGCGAAAAGTTGTGGAATTCCGTCGCATCGTTGTCGTCGATTATATTCTCAGGATCCACATTTTCGTCTAGATCGCTCTTACTTAAACTTGGTTCATAGGTTCGGTCATTTTTTTCTTCCAGATCAAGTCAAGGATTCTTCGTTCGACTCTAAACTAGGGCCCTCATTTGTACGTGGCGAATTTCCTGATGCCGCCTGTAATGTTTCTTCTGAAATTACATTCAAAGAGTCGTAAATGTAATGGAGATCAGTTCAGCATTCAGAGGCAAATCGAGTTGTTGACTAGCCTCATCTTGAATCAAGCTGTCTACAAATTCTGTTTCGTTTTCATTGATGATGTCTGATAATATCATGTCGTTATTTAAAATTTCTATAGGTAAACTTATAATATTTTCCAATCGATTGTTGTAGGTTCCCTCTGCATCTGCTGGTACGACAATAAAATGTGCTCATTGCTGTTTTCTTCTCGAGACTGTAACGGTGTTGAAGTGCTGGCGTCATTGGATTCTCCACCTTCTCCACCTTTTTTATTTAGAGCTAAATCTACGAGCCTACTGACCCTTGATTTGTATTTTTTACCTTCCATCTGTAAAAGATTATAGAATAGAGAAGCAGTATTTTACTAGAAAAAATATAAAAGAGTTAAAACATATTATTAATAAATAATAAATAAACTAAAATTAAATGAACATTAGAAAACCTTGTAACTCAATAGTAGAATGCTGTAGTAATGTGCCTATTCAGATAGCGGGCTATGGTTCTTTTAAAGTGAAAACCTTCTATAATTGACTTACGAGTATTTCACATTATGGCTTGGCCACTATTCACTTATATACTTGGTTTTCTCTGCTACAATCCTAACTTAGTCTAACAAAAACTCTATCGTTTTAGAGGAAATATTTAATTATTCAATATTATAGATCAGAATTTACACTTAGCTGATCACAATGCAACTCTTCATAACCCCCGCGCGTTTACCCTTCTGGTACGCGCAGGATCGTCGTTGCATAACATCCCGGGTAGACAAGACGACCATAGTCGTTATAACTACCCGGGCGGCGGTCGGGGTTTCTGCCGTCGCCTACCGCCATGAAGCTCTTAAAAAGTTCCTCCAGCGTCTGTGCTATGATTACATGACTAAAATATTTAACAAAAACGAACTAAGTTGTTCTTCAAGGCATTAAAATAATATTATTTTACTGTCTATTTAAAGTTCATCGAAAGTTGTACTTGCTTAGTATGTGTAAGTTGAGAAGTATAGCCTCGAATGCAAAAGGCGAGCTTAATAAACCGTTATTTATCACCAACTAAGTGATATTACAGCTTAATTTGATATTCAAATTTGCTTAAAGTTCCATTTTGTTGTTTTAGTATTTTACAAGCGGCGAAAGTATTAACACTAAGCATCGAATATATTATTTAAAAAATTGGTATAGTGCTATAATTTCAAACGTTTCTGTGGGGCACAACGAAATTATTAAGAAAAGGATCAATTAATTTTAGTACTCGCTAAACAAATTATTCCAACCTGAAGATGAGTTTGACAGGTTCTTCAGGGTCTTGAAGCCGCTGAACACGCAACTTATTTTTGATTCCCGAAAAATAAAAATAATAATTGATACTCGGATTAGGACTGTACCGGGAGAACTGTACAAGGATTAGGACTGCACCTGGGCTAAGATGGCCATTGTGTTTTGGTCAGCCCAGCTCACGGAGAAACTCCTATTCAGAAGCCTCCTCGAAGAGGGACCAACCCGGTGAACCCGCTGTGCGGCGGACCTGGGGACAGGAACTCGGGCTGATCTGAACAGCTGGCGCACGGGGCGGGCAAACCGGCCGTGTTGTCACTGACTGATACCTGAAGCCTTCTTAAGAAAGTGGGGGTAAATAGGTACCTCTAGATGCTTATCCATATCTATTATAGTGTGGGGCACCCGATCTCGGGTGAGAATTTACAAGTAATGGCCGCCCCGTATTCGCCATATTCCAGTAAGGAATGCCGCTTTAGAGGTAGAGGACCGCGCAAGCGACATCGAACCTGTAACCAGACGGGGGGTCGGAGTAATCTGATCGCATCTGGGAGTAAGGGCGCGAGGAAGGCCCACTGGGTTTGAAAATTCCCATTGCCTCGCGGTAAGGAGTTGGACTCTTACCGGCTGGGGTGGAGCTTGGTACGTAAATTTGTCTACGTCCTAAGCTTCGGGGTGATAAAACGATAAATATCGTTTTATCGCTCCAGGGTGGACGGGTTCGCCCGTAGTAGATGATAAATCATAAATGTGTGCGGAAGATCTGGGGTCTAATGGGGTCGTGCAGCTCGGGTCTCAATAGCCAACTCTGCATATTATGGTCAGCCCGACTCACGTCTCAACACCTATCCGGCGGCCTCCACGAAGAGAGACGAAACCGGTGAGCCCGCTGTGCATGGCGGCTGACCAGGGGAAGCTCCCGGGCGACCCTAGGATGTCGGATAGATGGTCGGCATGCCGGCTTTTGCTTGACAACCTTCCGGAAGAAGGGCCCTCTTTATCCCACTTGTTATGAAATGGCCAGAGCTCCCCAGTAGCCCGGTAATCCGGTGACTCGCGGGTGAAAAGTTCGGATGGATGGTTGCTCGATGGACTGTTCGGTGAACTTGCCGTTTCACAACAACTAATAGCCGGAGGAGTTTAGAAGCGCAATGCGACCAAAGGAAGCGGGGGTAGGTAGGCACGTTAAGCTATCTATCCTTAGAAACAATTCGGACAAACTCGGGTGGCAAGCCGAGCAAAGGACGCCTCAGATCCGCGATAATTCTAGTGGAAAATTGACGCTTACTTAAGGTAGAAGACCGCGTAAGCGATTTCGAACCTGCGACCAGACGGGGGATCAGAGAAATCTGATCGCATCTGGTAGAATGGGCGCGATGGACGCCACACTGGGGTTTGAGAATATTCCCAGTGCCTCACGGTAAGGAGTTGGACTCTTACGGGCTGAGGTGGAGCTTGATGCGTAGATTGTCTTCGTCCCCAAGTAGCTGTGTTTCATTCCGGGGTAATACAGCGAACAGATCGTTGGAACGCTCTGGGGTGGTCGGGTTCGCCCGTAGCAGTTGACAATCACAATTGTGCGGCAGATCTGGAGACGGAACCTCGGGATGAACTGGGCGACTAGAGCACTGGTCGGTTTACCGGCTATGTTGCTCAGTCGCAGAGGAACAGAGGGGCGGAGAATGTATTATCCCTAAGACGCGGGGGTAGATGTTGTTATGATGTCACCTATCCTTTAAAAAATACCGTTGGTCACCCAATCTCGGGTGGTAGCCGAGTAAAGGACGCCTCAGATCCGCGATATTTCCGAGGTACGGAATAACTGATTATTACATTAGGTAGAGGCTGCGAAAGCAACGTCGAACCTGGGACCAGACGGGAGAACGAAAAAATACGGCCACATCTGGAAGTGAGGGCGCGAGGTGCCCCACTTGGCTTGAAAATTCTCAGTGCCTCGCGGTGAGGAGTTAGACTCTCACGGGCAGTGGCAGAGTTAGATATATGGATGTGTATTGTCCAATTTCTTGCGCTCATCTCGCGGCGAATAACGATAAAGTTCGTAAAAAAGGCCTCAAGGTGGAGGGTTCGCCGGTAGCTTGGTCTTAAATCCAACGTTGCTCTGACGAGTATGGTATAGATAGAGGGCCGCCTTCGTCCTTCGGGAAAGCAGTCGGGATTTCATTTCAGACTAGAGTCCAAAGGAACACCTTTATTTGCAAAAATTAAATGTACTGTGGAAACTCTGCATTGTATCCACTATATTTTATTTTATTATTTTTATTTCTTTTATTTTTAGGCGTTGTTAACTGCGCGTTGCTTCCACAACTTGACTATCTGCCCAAGAATTACACTGATGCTATACTCTGCAGGAAAACAATCCAGAGAAGTGAGTACTTCAAAATATTACCTCCTAGTCGGTTTCAGTTACAGCGTCCGCAGCGTTTCATGGGACAATTAGAGGCGTGTCGCTGCTCGTGCTCTCGCAAGAGACTTGCATAAACAATCTTCCTGTGAACAATGCGAGTACATTTGGGGCACAGCACTTTATAGTCGCGGCTGGCCTAACTTTCATCTCCTATCTTTTAAGATCCAGCTCCAACTTCCTTCTATTCTAGAAAACGTTCGTACTCTGTATTAAGATCTGTCTCCACCAAGGGTATGCCATCATGGTCTAAACAGTTCCGTGCAGCTAAGGCCTTATCTACATACGAGAACGCATTGGGGAGTTCGAAAGAAGGCCCCATATGGAGGGTCAAGTGCGGATACCGACCAGACGTGTATAATATCTTTTCAGGCGCTTAATACGAACAAAACCTTTCGAAAAAATCCGGTCGGGAGCACGTGGGATATCAGGAGTTATCGCATCGACTTTACGTTACAAATTCCAAAATCGAGGGATGCGTGCATCTCAAAGTTTTTTTTCTATACGAACGTAAAAGGATGACGACACTCCTGCTACCACATATACTCCAAATAAATTTTTCCGAAGGGTCATCTTGTTCAGTGGCCGAAATAAGTTTTTTAGCCTGATCTGTTTTTATACCAAGTGGGCCTAATTAAATTCGCATTATAGAATGAAGGTTTGCCATTGCATTCTATACCGCGGTTGTAACGCCAGCTCTCCATTGAATTGTATTTCGCTTTTGGAAAGCCATGACTGTGCATACATTACACCGTTCCATGATCAGTCTAGAAACGAGTATCCAAGCAATTTTTGAGAAGCCAGCTGCTATTTTCCAAGGTGCCAAGGTGGGATTTCATTGAGATAATTAATCTACTAAGGGACCATTACCCAGCCAAATGGGTCCAGTTTCCAAGATACTTGAATGTTGACTGCCCAATTTGGAAGAATCGGAAAGTGAATGCATTCCTAGGTAACTAATAGTACGATCCTCGGGCCAATTCTGTATATATTGCTAAGATTTTAAGGGATGACGCTCAAAGGCCCTGCATGGAGAGCAAATGCGGGTAGGAGCCGATCGGCCAACTGACCTCTTTTAAACCCCCACTTTTCTGCCATCAAATACGTCCCAGAAAATCGTATTAAAAGTACTTGCAATTGCAGGAATATCAATGAAAATGACTTGAGAATATAATTTGAGGCTCTTCTTCCACGTTTCTAAAGAATATAGTTGATTAGGCAGTACCGAAGTCATGTATATAAGTGGTGTCATGCCAATTGAAAATCTTGTATCTATGTTTGCCGAAAGCTGCAGAAGCATCGTCAATCCTGACATTAATTTCAGAATTCGAGGCTCGTATTAATAGGAGTGCGCTGCTTCAAGAAATCTTAGTCAAGACATATTTGGAGAGGATCAGCACTTTTATAACTTCGGTCTTACTTATGCTGCTAATCTTGAGATCGTACTTCCTACATGACTCGCCAAGTCCAGTTATATATCAGCCTTTGTAGAGCAGCAGCTGGAAATTCCGTTAAGATCCAAAAGGCGTCGGTGTATATTATTTCTACAATGTTATCACTTCAGTAGCTATGTGAAAAAATGCATTATCAGTGCGGTTAGTCAAGACAAATTTAGAGATGATCATCACTTATATAACTTCAATCTTACTTATGTTGCTAATTTTGAGACCGAACTTCCTACATGACTAACCAAGTCCAGTTATCAGCCTTTGTAGAGCAGCAGCTAGGGATTCCGCTAAGACCCTTAAGACGTCGGCATACATTATTTCTACAATTTTGTCACTTCAGTCTAGCCAAGTTAAAAAATGCATTATCATTGTGCGAGCGTCTATGGATGCCTTCTGAAATGTTCTGTAGTGTATCATCAAGCCGACACAGGGTTAAGCCTAGCGAGGGGGTAAATCCAGGACGTAATCCAGAGGTTCAACAGCCAGTTTGATGTGTGTATATTAAGTGTAATTAGACTAAGAAAATAATAATAGAAAATAATCTAGAATAAAAATATTCAATAATTTATTAGTTTAAGATAACAGGTTTTAGGTTAAGATAAGAACGGGTTTGTCTTTAAGTCCTTGTCTGTAAGAACGGTGTAAGTCCTTAGTCTAAGGCGTTGGAAAAAAATGGTTGTGTACAAGATATAAATGGTGTGAACCACATGAGCAGACCACATTTAGGCAAGTCATCATATCAACATTTAACCATTCCATAAATGTCTCATTATACCTAAACCACATGTGTACGGCATAGTATTTTAAACGTATAGTACAAAGATAGTAATAAACAAACGCGCGCGTCACAAGCGCAGTGAAAGAAATCAACAATCAATTCAAATGGCATCACTAGTTGATTTAGAAGACCAACGCACATGAAGGAAGGTGCAGGCGGCGGATTATGTGAATACACAGCGCCGCTTCAACGAGTGTCTGTGCAAGCGAGTAGTATAGATGGGTCACATGAATGAGCAAGCGAGATGGCGCTACTTGTGCAGATATGTGTGGCTTCCTCAAATGGTCGGTGCTTCAAGGTCGTGGTCTCTTAGAAATGAACATGCGCCGTGCAAAATTTAAGTACATGTCAATAAAGATATGAATCAAAATTGTACATCGTCAATTGTACACTAGCAAAGTGAGCGGCACTGTGTCAGCTGTCAAAAATACATTTAACGTTAACAAGTCTTAAAATTCAATATAAGGCAGGCAGGAGTCTACGGAAAACAAAAAATATTGGCAAGTGGTTTAAGAGACAAAAAAGGTTGGGTACCTCTGGTCTAAGGTAATATATTACGGTATAACTTAAGATATTGCGGTACAAGGTTACGATAAGCTTATGTTTAATTAGGTAAGGATTTTGGAGATTTATATTCTCTCTTGTTCTTCATAATTAGTTAAACGGTGACTGGTATACCCTCCCTGACTGGAGTACACTCCCTGACTGGAGTACACTGGTACACAGGCTTTATGCCTATTGAGGGGGTACATTCAGGACCTATTTTAATGTAGGTAGTTATAATTTAGCCATAAAATATTTTTCAGTGATGTAAATGGGTTAATAAAAATGTCTTGGCATAAATAAAAAAAAATAAAAAAAGTACGACTTCGAAGTAAAGAGCAAATAGAGTCGGCACTAGGACACATCCTTGTTTGACGCCACAGCTGAGAAGGAAGAACTCTGTTCGCTCGCTGTTAAATGAAAGTATTTTAGAAGACTGAAATTATAAAGTTATGGATGTAGCTAATTGTGGTCTATTTTTTTATTTTAGTTGGCGAAAAAGTGCAGATCATAAGGGATTGCGGATATATACCCGAGCGGAAGGTAAGAGTGTGTACTAGCGATGGGTCATTCCGACTCCTGGTTGGAACCCACTCCGGAGTCCAATCCATTAGTTGAGTTTTGCCAACTGCTACGGGTGAACCCGGCCACCCCGGAGCGTTTTAACGATCTTTTCGTTAAAATCACCCTGGAATGAAACACAGAGACTTGAGGACGAAGATGCATCTACGCACCAAGCTCCACCCCAGCCCGTAAAAGGCCCACTCATTACCGCGAGGCACTGAAAATTTTCAAGCCCAGTCTAACGTCTATCGCGCCCTTACTACCAGATTTGGTCAGATTTCTCCGACCTCCCGTCTGGTCGCAGGTTCCAAGTCGCTTGCGCGGTCTTCTACCTTAAGTAAGCGGCAATTCCTCACTGTAATTATCGCGGATCCGAGGCGCCCTTTACTCGGCTTGCCGTCCGAGATCGGGTGGTCAATGTATGGTCTCTAAAGACAGATAGCTTAAAGTTCCCCCGCTTCCTAAGGTCGTATTGCGCTTCCGAACTCCTCCGGCTATTGGCGGTTGAGCAAAGGCCGGCAGACCGACCAATGCATCTATCCCAAGTTTTCACCGAGTGCATATGCCGCATTGCCAGGATACACTGGGCTCAGACCATATCACCTTATTACCGGGCTATGAGGGATCCCTCTTTAGGAAGGTTGTTAAGCAAAGGCTGGCCTGCCGACCAGAGCTCAGACTTATAGGATCACCCGAGGGCTTTCCCCAGATCAGCCGCCATGCACAGCGGGTTCACCGGTTTCTTCCCTCTCCGAGGAGGCTAACGGATAGGTGTTGAGTCGCGAGTGGGGCAGACCTTGATAGAACAGAGTTGGCCATTAAGACCCGAGCTGTTAGTCCTTATTAGACCCCTAGACTCTTTATCGGCGATATAACGATAAAGTTCATTGAAACGCCTCGGGGTGACGGGCTCGCCCGAGTCTAGTCTTAAATACAAATATATCCAATATATTAGCAAGGATCAGATCCGAAAGATCGATTCCTATTCAGAATTTCAACCCAACAAATATCGCACCGACTAACCATTCCATTCCTAGGACTCGGCTCTTTTTTGGCTCCAGCATTCCACCAAACCGGCGGGTTATTCCGCTCCAAGGAGCCGGTTACTCGAACCTTAGGACTCCCGGAATTTCCATCGCTCGCTCCTCCTTGCTGTAGCCTTGAAGCCGGCTCAGTCCGGCTCCGCTGGCACCCGCATAGATAGCCAGTCGTTCCTAGCGACGCGAACGGTTCTTTTGTGAGGGGCCTAATGGGGCCGTGTAGCTCGGGTCCTAATGGCCAACTTTGTTCATTGTTGGTCCCTTCTCATGGCTCAACACCTATCCGGCAGCCTCCCCGAAGAGGGAATAACCCGGTAGACCCGCTGTGCGGCGGATCTGGGGAAACACCTCGGGCGGCCCTGGACAGTTAATGTATTGGTTTACCGGCCTTGCTTAACTGACGAATAGCCGGGGGTGTCTAGAAGCGTAATGCGCCCTATGAAATTTGACCTGGCGTCACCTATCATTAGAAACGACCCTATCGCCGATATAACCCGATCTCGGGTGACAACCAGCCGAGTAAAGGGCGCTTCGGATTTACGATATTTCCGAGTTACGGGATGCCGCGTATAATAGGTACATCAGATAGAGACCGCGCAAGCGACTTCGAATTCGAGACCAAACAGGTGGATAGAGAAATACGTGTAAATTTGGTAGTTAGGGAGTGAAGCTAGCCCACTGGATATAGCTTTGCTTGCTCCAGTACTTTGCTATTAATCGGGTCGGCCAATAACGGGCCGTGGTGGAGCTTTATAAGTAGATTGTATTGTCCAAAATTTCTGCTCTCATCTTGGGGTGATATAATGACAAAGTTCGTGAAACGCCACTTGTTGGCGAGTTAGCCCGTAATATGATATTAAACTAACTGTGATTCTTTTGTGAGTCGGGTCCTCTGCAGTAAACAGGGAAACGTCACTCCGATTATTTTCAATGCTTTTTGCTCGCAGTGAACGTTGAAGCTCTGAATTGATAATAACAGATGTTTCCCATTGATAATAACAGATGTTTATCAATTAGCGAATCTGTTTTTGATATCTTGTGAATATTTTGGGATATTATTTTGGAAAGGAACCCGAGTTGTCTGTATAATTTTGGAGGAGTAGGTGAGTCGATTTCTCCAGGGCGGAGGAGTGTGGTTCAGAACTTGGCCGCACTCAGTATGACCCATCATTATCGCATACGCAACATTAACATTAGTATTTATTAATTTATTTTATTTATTTATTTCAGCCATCAAGATTAGCTAAACCCTCCGAAACCAAATGCATCACAAGATCAGAAACAGCCTATACTTCCAACACCTATTGCGAATGCTTCTCGGATAAATGCAACGACTCTACAAAGCTAAACTACGAACCAAGTCTATTTTTCGCAATATTTCTCGGATATTCAATACTGGCAATTATAAATTGATGTAAATATAAAATATTTAAAACGTAGTTCAGGAAATAGTGCATTTTTAGTGTTTGTATTTTTAGAAAAGTTGAATAAAGTTCGTTTTCGGCCCGTCCGTAGTATTACGTAGGACGGGCCATATAGTCTGATACATGATGTGCATTTGTTTGTGCTTTTGTTTGTTTGTTTGACCGTATATCCGACGACTTCCCATAGACCGATCTTAACCAAATTTGGTATGCAGTCTCCCCGGATGATCCTAAGCACCACCAGTTGATAGAAAATTCATTCAGACTCGCAGGTGCTGCTGCAGGTTCATCCTGATTTACTTGGCCTGGAAGAGAATCTGACCAATATTTAAAACAAGCATAGCGTATATGGTTATTTTTGGAATCGTAGTGACGAGATAAACTTGTTGGAATAGGTTTTAAGCCATTTTGGATAAGTAAGGGGTTAACAATCACGGGACGGGCCAAGTTGCCGATATATTGCTTTCCTGTTATTTGATTTATGTTTGTTTTTGTTGCAATAAAAAAACAAAAAATTTAAATGAGTTTTATTTTCTCTACAAAATAAGAATACTTAAAAACGAGGTCCCTTAAAATGCTATAGGTACAAGTTAGATCTAAAATTACAAATAATTTATAAATTAAATAAATCCTATAACTCACGAAAAAAAATTTGGTCCCAATAATATAGGTCCTTACTTATGTAATTGTCGTTTTTCACAATGTCGACTTTGAACTTGACTAACTTCGGTTAGAGTTGGAATCTCCAATACAAATAAATTTAAATCAAAGAGTATAATCAAAGTTATTACTTTTTTTAATATCAGGTATTCATTTGTCTTTTTAAATATGATTAAACGAATTTACCTCATGAAGTTTTTAGCACACGACGTTTCGGCTTTGTTGCAATCGCCGTTGTCCAGGCTAGACTACCCTGTCTATTGCCATTTATAATGTCAATCGTGCAGTGACGTAATTGGATTGGGGGCATGCAGTTTCCAAATTCTGTGCATTTCATCTCGTGGCGATATAATGATAAAGTTCGTTGAAATGCCTCGGGGTGACGGGTTCGCCCGAGTATAGTCTTAAATCCAAAGTTGTCGTTTGCTGCTGGGATATTTTCGTGTGTGCAATCATACAAACTTTGAAAATTGACTTTATTTTCCTATATAAGGTCCGTCGCCGGTATTATATATCACTTACAATTCTTGCGGTTTAGCACAACGGTTAACGCTAATGTGTACTGTTATGAACTGTAGAAAGATATATATTTTTCACACAAAATTTTAGGTCTTAAATTTCCTTTGTAGTACGGCAACCAAATAGGTAAGGATCTAATATTTAAAATAGTATTAGTTGGAAACTAATCTGGAATTTGATAGGTATGTATCTTGTGTGTATAACTGGGTGTTAAGTTAAGTTCAGTTAAGTTAAATAATTTTACATTTTTTTTAATAACAACGTGTGTTTGTAATTTGGAATGTTTATTATTGGTATATTATATAAAAAAAAACTGTAATTAAATAAAAAATTGTAAAAGGACAGTGATTTGTATATAAAGGCCGGCTCACAAGAATGGATAATTGTCCATGACAAGAGCGAGAACACGTAGAATGCTTATTGTAAAATTAACTGACAAGCGCCATCAAGATTGACGTAAAATATCTTTATTCGTATGTACATACTCGTATGTATGTCAATGGCGGCTGTAGCTGATCGGTGCTTATGTTCTTACCCAAATATTGGAAGACAGGGGTATGCACATTTTTCGGAGACTTTAAAATTAACTGTTTGTTGTGTGGGGCCTAGAGGGACTGTGCAGCTCATGCCATGTGACTATTTTATTACACCGGTCGGCCCGACTCCGTAAAAATCTTTAATCCGGTAAAACCCGCTTTGCGGTCGGGACTGGGGTAACACCTTGGGCGGCCCTAGACGGTTGACGTATTACTCGGTTTACTGGCCTTGCTCAACTGACGATTAGCCGAGGGAGTATAATGGCATAATTCTTCTTAAAGCGCAAGGGTAGATGTTGATCTGGTGTCAGTTATCCTTAGAAACGACCTGTTGGTCAATCTCGGGTGGCTCTCCGAGTAGACGACGCCACAGGTCCGCGAAAATTCCGAGTAACGGAATGCTGTATGAGCAAACCAGGTAGAGGACGCGCCAGCGAATTCGAGTCTGGCATCAGACGGGTGGACGAAGAAATCCGACCTAATCGGGTAGTCAGGGGGTGAGACTGCCCGCTGGGTGGCAATACCCAGCGCCTCGCCGTAAGGAGTAGGATTCTGACAGGCAGTGGCGTAGTTGGATTGTGGATATATTATATCCAAATTCTGTACGTTTCATCTCGGGGCGATATAACGATAAAGTTCTTTGAAGTGCCTCGGGGTGACGAGCT
Organism: Micropterix facetella; assembly: GCA_027564375.1. Lineage (NCBI taxonomy): Eukaryota > Metazoa > Arthropoda > Insecta > Lepidoptera > Micropterigidae > Micropterix > Micropterix facetella. The sequence goes on from JAOPUG010000168.1 coordinate 3,180,569, forward strand.
CGCCCGAGTATAGTCTTAAATCCAAAGTTGTTGGTTAGTGTATGGTCCATTTTTTAGTAAGGGATAGTTTAAAATGGTATCTGCCCCGGACTTCAAAAATCTTAACAACGTGAATGTGTATGCTTGGCTTATTTCACTATTAAAATATTTGTTATTAAGAACCGGAATAATTATACAAACGAATTGTGACAAATATTTCGGTAGAAAAATCCAGTTTCCGATAGCGATTTTCCCGATAAAGATAGATCTTTTATTAACGAGTTCGTGGGCCGTACTTTAAATAAACTCATTTTATTTTCTTATGTTAGGTGAGGTTATTTAAAGAAGAGAGTTGGTTTGTTGGTATCTTATAGTTCAGATTTTCATTTGGAAACGTGAAGTCGCTCCATTTTGTCTTTCGTATTTTCGGCATTGGGTTATCAGTTGTTACGAGTTATAGTTTTCCATTTTGGTCATAAACAACTGTTGCCCCAGCAACCGCACCAAGGTATCTTCCCATCGGGGTGTGTGACAGAAATTTTTCTCCTTGTGTTTATGCTGAATCCTGAGTTTCCCGAAGATGAGAGACTGTTGGTCCTCTCGCGTTCAGAGTGCGACGTAGTAATCTCCTGGAAAAGTAGAAATGGTTGTATTAGATATACAGATGTGAGAAACGACCAATAGCTGCGCGTTGGACTTGCGGGTGGAAACTATGGGGGAAAACGGGGCGCGAGGGGCGTTATATACCAGACACGGTTTATATATGTTTTTTATAGGTTTATACTCAGACGACTGACGCGAGTGGTCATGCGGACGGAACTACCAGTTCTGAATGGAGCATTTCCGTGTAAACCCTTTACTACCACAAGACCGGAGCAGCGTACGCAATGACTAGCAATGCGTGCCCAAGGGCTTGATGTTTGTACTTATAGATAAAATATCGTATACAGTTGAATTTCAAATGAAAACCGATAGAGAATGATGACATCGTGAATCTGTATCGATTCAAACATTACTGCTCAGCCGATTTTACTGGATACCTCTGATTCTCGTGACGTTTTATTTCGCCGCTGTATCATACCCACAAGGATCTGTGGCATCCCAATCTACTTAGTTGGAAATAAACGCGGCTGGAATCGCAAAATCAGCTTTTAGCCGCCACCTGAGTGAACTCGCCATGGCGTGATCGCGAAACGATCGGGTCTCACCACAATTGTAATTGTCAACTGCTACTGGTGAACCCGGCCACCACGGAGAGTTTCAACGATTTTCTTATATCACCCCGAGATTAAACGCAATGACTTCTACGTACCAAGCTACGCCTCCGCCCGTAAGAAACCCGCGCTTTACCGCGAGGGACAGGTAAATTTTCAAGCCCCGTGTGGCATCCATCGCGCCCATCAGATCAGGTCAGGTCAAATTTCTCCGGCCTCCCGTCTGGTAGCGGGTTTTACGTCGCTTGCGCGTCTTCTACCCTTAAGCATGTCGCGGATACGAGACGCCCTTTACTCGGCTTACCACCCTTTACCGAGATCGGGTGGTCAAAGTATCATTTCTAAGGATAGATACGAGGGCGGTTTGATAAGTCAGTGACTTTTTGAATAAAACAATTTTTTTTCTGCAAATAAACATTTTATTTTTCTACATAATCACCTTTTAGCTCGATACATTTAGTCCAGCGTTTTTCTAATTTTTTT
>JAOPUG010000168.1:3248172-3258967 GCA_027564375.1 Micropterix facetella
GCGTTTTGGTAAAATTTAAAACGAACCCATTAACGTGAAACTATTGCTCTAAGCAGTTCAAAATAATTTCCATTTTGCTAGTGTGGCGACATTAGTATCACGGATTATCGCATACGTATCATCGGCATATAATAAGATGGAGTATTATCCTACTGTAACGTTACAAAATTTGGGTTGCTGTTTTTTTTGCAGGAAGAGCTCCTAGGTGATGTAATAAAAATAAATTGTTTTAGTGTAATGTTATAAAATATAAAAATGGTAAAATATAAAACTGTTTTCGAAATGATCGCTTCGATTATGATTCTTATTAAATATTTAATCATGGTTTCAGAATGGATTGAACGCAATTCACCTGGCGTCGAAGGATGGTCACGTGGCGGTGGTTTCCGAGTTGCTGCAGCGTGGAGCTCACATCGATTCTGCTACCAAGAAGGGCAACACTGCCCTTCACATCGCATCCCTGGCTGGTCAGGAAGCAGTCGTCAGGATGCTGGTCCAGAATGGAGCGCAGGTATGATGATGATTAGTTTCATGGAAACTGATCGCAGCTCGACCTTTCGAACATATTTTGATTTTTGTCCCGTCCGTAGTATTACGTACGACAGGACATATAGTCTGATGTGCGCTGTGCATTTGTTTTTACGGTTGTTTGTTTGTCCGTCCGAAGACATCCTGCGGTCGGATCTTAACCAAATTTGGTATGCAGCCTCCCTGGGTGACCCACATGTGCATCTTAGTTCACTTGGCCTGGAGGATGATCCGATCAATAGGTAGAGCAAACATGGAGTTTATGGGTATTTTTGGAATCGTGGTAAAGAGAAAAACTTGCTGAATTAGGTTTTAAGCCATTTTGGATACCAATCACAGTACGGGTCAAAGTTGCCGATGTATATCGCTACTTTTCCTGTTATTGTTCTCTGTATAGTTAGATATGTCGGTTATCAAGATGAAGAAACTCATATTTACCATTAAACCTAAAGCGGTGAATTGTCTTGAAATTAGTATCCAAATATAATTCAACTTACCTGTTCAATTGCTCCACTAATGCGAGTACTGCGCCCTCGATATGGGAGTGATCAAACTCCTAAAAGCTCAAACGGCAGTACTAACCAAAATTATCGGCCTTCTTTCAGTGGTTGCTAAAGCAATAGAGCGGCTGATTTATAAACAGTTTCTTTATTATATTACTGACAACAGTATTATTGACCCTTATAAATCAGTGTTTCGCCCCAATCATAACACGACTACTGCTTTTATCCAAGTTGCCTTTGATGTTCGCCAGGTCTTGGATAAATAACTTCGGTCTTGTCTTGGTTTGCTAGTGCAAACTGGCCACGCTGACCATGCTGCCACTAAAAGTTGTCCAAGATGCTCACTCGACAAATAATCAGGGAAGTCTGGAAATGTATCTCTCCTATGACAGCGGGGGTAGATGTTAACCTAATGTCGCCTATCGTTAGAAACGATCCGTTGGCCAGCGGCTCCCGAGTGAAATTGACGGTCAAAGAACGCCTTGGATCCGCGATAAATTCGAGTGACGAATTGCCGTTTACATCAAGTAGAGACCGCACCAGTGTTCTCTAATCCGTGACTAGACTGGAAGAGGGAGAAATCCATCCAAATCTGCTAGTAATGGTAGGAGGACACCCAACTGGGTGGCATTTCCCGGTTTATTTACGGTAAGGAGTTGGACCGGGTTATTGGCGTAGTTTGAATGTTGTATTTAGGCAAAAGTCTTTGCATCTCATCCCATGGAAGAAAACACGATCAATATCGTTATAACTTCTTGGGGTGGGGATTCGCCTATTGCATTGGCACCTCCTAATTGCCTTGCGGTTGGCTAAAGGCGGATGAACATTATACGTTCTTATATGCTGTAAAGGTGTTTGATACCGTCTCAAACTCTATTTTCACTTTCAGCCAAATGATAGTGAAATAGCATTCGCTGCAATTAAGGCTGGACTGTATTATTTATAGAGAACTTGGTTTACTCCTAAAGACCTTTAAAACATAAGGGATCATAATCGGTGAAAGCTTCTACACCTCGATTATCGACGTGAAATCTATATCAAACATATATACGTAATGATACGTAAAAGATATAGCATGCAGATGAAGAACCTTAGTATCCATTTCGATCAGAAAGGATACTAAGGCGAGAAGAGATATTCAGTAAATTTTATTCGCTAAAGAAACTTCAAAATTTCCTCCCGGGAAAAGCAAAGAGACAATCTGGCAATTTTTGTTTCCCCCGTTCCTTCACAATGGCGACGCCGCTATCATCGATCTGGTGGAAGAGCTAACTCCCAAGCTAAAAAGGTTACAAAAAGTCTTTATCTACTTCATTTATGACCTCAGAAAATATGACCATAGCGAAGTAGACTTCTCGCCATAGAAAAGGCAACTAATGTTATATTTTCCTTATATATTAGGTCTTTTAGGTTTTCTAGGACATTCCCACGTCATTACGGTGTCTGCGTAAAATGTCGAGGTTACGACGAAGTAATAGTAAATTGTTTTCGACCAAGGAAAGTGATTATGCATTTATTTCTACCGGTGTTTTAAATTTTGATATATCCTTAAATACCAGTTTAATGCACTCAAATAAAATATAGTGAAAGCAGGGTGAGTACATTGAGATTCCTGAAAGACCCATCTCACGAATGAAAACTATCCATGTTATGTAGGGTTCTTATTGGAGAAAATATATGGTACACTTAGCCCAGAATGAGATGTCATAACGAAGGTGTGATTAAAAATCAGCAAAATATATGATTCTGGCGTCTGTTTTACTTATAATTTCGCTGATTTAACGCAGTGAAAAGCATATTCTTGAAAGCCGGTCACTCTATACCATGGCATGTGGGGTCCACCTTAACTTATCAACTTTATACAGAGAACTTTATACGCAACAAACGTTGCTCATATTGTGCACCCATTTTTTTAGTGCTGGAATATTAGAATAGGCCATTTTGAAGCCAGAATGTATCATGGAAACAGTATTTGAGACACTTAGAGACAGGTTATTGCTCTCGAATCAATCATTTAGTTGCACTAGCTCTTTTTTTAGTGTATTGATTACTCGATCTATGTAAGGGTCGGCATAACTTATACTAGCATCGTCAGCGAATAGTATAACCTCAGAATTAGTAACCGTTGACGGATGATGGTTTACATAAATTATAAACAGGGTCGGCCCGAGGATATTCCCTTGTGGTGCCCCACATATAGCGATAAAGTTCGTTGAAATGCTCCGAGCAGTTGACAATTAAAGTTGTGGTACCCCACATCTAACTTTAAACTCATCAGACAATACTGGCCTAAATACGCCCCCTCATTGTCAGTGAGCTGCACTAATTGCCGTCTGTTAGAGGTAAATTTTGAACAATTTAGGCCAAACCTGCTTCTCCGTCTCCTTCCTTTGTCCCTTGTCTTTCTTCCTCTTCTACCTTTCCTCGGCGTTTTTGCTTAATTTACTTTATTTTATTTAGTTTACTTTCGTTTCCTATTTGTGTAGACTTCGCAATCTTTACAACATATGCTTACGGTATAGATTAGCTGTTAGAATTACCGCAAGCTCACCTTTTTAAAAATAAACTGGGGCAGGGGGAAAACCCAAAGTTTTGTCAAGCTTCGGTCCATATGATTATTTTCTTGTATGTATGTATAATATATTAGGATGTGCAGTCTTAAACCTTTATCTAAGTATTAATATAACATTGTATACCTAGTTTAAACATTTACTTCCCCACCCCCTCCCCCCCGAGGAGGCCAAGTCTTCTTACAATCCTGCGATGTTTTAATACTATGCACGAACGAATGAACTACTTCCGATTTCAAAAAATGTCCATCTAATTTTATCTATCTAACACGTGGCCAGTCATTTCTCCGCGTCGATATTAGGCGCTCATATAAGTTGACGAGGCATGGGCTCGCGTCACACTATTCGCCCGAGCGATGCCGATTTCAGCGCTCTGTCTCGCTCGCGTAACTACGTCTCGAAGTTTGTTTTAATCGTAATCGTTTTAATCCTCCAGGTTAACATCCAGTCGCAGAACGGCTTCACACCTCTCTACATGGCAGCTCAGGAAAACCACGATGGAGTTGTAAAATTCCTATTATCCAGCGGCGCAAACCAAAGCTTGGCCACAGAGGTAATTATTCTTCTCGGAAAATTAATGTTTTTGTTTATTACCGATATCGACATTTTTCCGAGGTTTGTCCGGAAAATTCGTATAAACGTGCAAAAAATATATATTAAATACAATATTATCCCATTCAAAATATCCCCCTGAGAAAAAAGAAAGGATACCAACTCGGACGTCTTCCTTTGCTAGGCTCTTCAGCTGCCACATCGTTGCGGCCTTAATGTTTTCTACTTTCCCTAAATGCCACCAAGAAATGGCAAGTGGCCACATCTGGTCAATAATGGGTTTATTTAGTAACGGTAATCAAGGCTTGGGCCAAAAGATCACGTACAACAAGTGACGTGTGGGCAAGGGGCATTGTCGGGGTGGAGGATCCACTTAGTGCCAAATTTGGTGGTACGCGGGCTACTCGAGCTCGGAGACGTCTGTAGTTCGAGTTGTAGTTCTGGATAATACAAAACAGAAAACACCGATTTCTTTAGAGTCTATGAGAAACTTAGACAACGTCTGCTTCTCTTGAACGACGCTTAATTTACAGAGTCCGCTCACATAAGAATCTATAGTCGATGCGTAAGCATCGACTCGTGTTTGAGTATCTGTTTCCATTCTCTAATCATGCTTACACAGTGGCTCAAGTCAATTATCTCATGGAAGTTGTTTGAGCAATGCTTGGAATTGTCAAACACGTCACTCTGCTCTTGTACGTCACGTTTTTGAAGTGTTTTAGGTATTTTCTTGACTTTCGCCTTTCCGTTTTTGATTCTTGAATTTGATTAGTTTTAAATTAATAAATAAGATAAAACGAATATACCGATAGAACGAAACAATCGATAGAAACGTCAAAATTATAAATCAAAATGGCGGCTGTATTTTTTAAAAAAAATTAAAGGCAATTAGTTATAATGCACAATTTAGCTATTATTTTGTCATATAGGACACTGACAAGAATAACAAAAATGGGAATGAGCCATAAAACTTGAGCAATGCTTGGCTTAAGGAATGCTCAAGCACTCGACTATAGATTCAGGTGGCAGTCGCTGTTCACTCATTGTAGGTCAGAACAACCAATTGAGTCTTCTCGGCGTACTGAGAGGTCTAACAATGGTTCATGCTGTTGATAAAAAAAGTCATAATATTGTTGGTCCCCTTAGCTACTACAAAACAGTTTTCTTCAAAGCGCTATAGCGGTATGTGATTGATAAGATATTTACGATTGTATATTTATTGTTTATATCTGGCTAGTAATCTAAGATTAGACTAGGGGCACGTGGCGCCTCCACGGCGGTTCAGCGGTGCATGAGATAGATGCCCGGTGGCGGCGCGCAGTATTTACGGAGTGTTCATCGCATAGGCCAGTGGAGTGTAAGCTTAGTATTTGCTGTGCAGTGAATAATCTGGTATAGCGCCATGAAGCGTCATATCTGTAGGAATTGTCTTTCTCTGCCAAAATAGTTGCCACATGTCTTCAAAACGGTTTTCTATGCTCAGCTGATCATAGCTCAGCCATGAAATATGATTACTGCGCGATTGATAGAAATTTCAGACGCAGAAGCTAAAACTAAACGTTGGGGTGACAAAATATGGTACATTAAAATCTTACGAAAGTATTCTACTGAAAACGTATCACATGAGTTCAATTTATGTCTCTGTAGCTAAAACATGCACGGCATTTCCATGTTCATTCCTATTTTATTTTAGCAGATTTATGTTGACAACTTGAAGATCGTTGATGACAGGATCTAGGTTTGAAAAACTATATCTTATTTATCAACATGCCCTCTGCCCCACTTCCCCTTCCTCCCTCCGTCTTTCCTCCAAATACCCATGTGTCTATATAAATATATACGGGATAGTTTTTGGTTTTTATTCTATTTCTATGTGTATAATATATTTTTTAAATAACTCAAAGAAGTATGAAGTACTCTAAGGACAAGAATTCTCATTGTTTTTTCCATTTCAGGATGGTTTCACACCCCTAGCTGTAGCGATGCAACAAGGGCACGAGAAAGTGGTGGCTGTCCTTTTAGAAGCTGATACTAGAGGGAGGATTCGACTGCCAGCTCTTCATATAGCAGCCAAGAAGGACGATGTCAAAGCTGCCACCCTTCTGCTAGAGGTCAGCGTGAGTGACCTAGCATATTCTTCTCATTTCTCCTAACGATTCACAAACGCATACCTACCATTTCATGTCAACGAGGATACGAGGACACACGCTAATTATCAAACTGATACGTGGATTGAGGATGACATTGGAAGGGGTCACTTAATCATATTTTTAGGGGCATTGTGGACTTACTGTTATTAAAATGAAATGAAATTAAGTAAAAATATTTTATTTCAACGTAAATACATTGCTTGCATATGCTGAACGTCAAGACTGTGGTCTAGTAAATGCGGACTAAAACCAGTAACTCACACACTTTATTACAAACTATACGGCAGACATTCTGGATCTTAATGGATCCGTGCAACTTGGGCCTGTTGGCCTCTTGTTTGTTTTTTAGATCGGCCTAACTCACTGTTCATCTCCCACCTGCTAGCCTCCTAGAAGGTAGAATTAACCTGTCAGGACCACCGTGAACAATACCTTCAGCTGTAACTTGCAGTCGTTGATAGTTGCAATCGGAAGTGTGGATCAAGGGAAACACCTCGCGCAAATCTGGGCGGTTTGTGTATCCTAGCATTAGTTTCGTGCGTGCCCGCCTAGCTTGTGCACTCCGGCCAATAACCGGGAGAATCTGGAAGTGTACCTTTCCTAAGACGTAAGACGGGGGTATATGTTGACCTGATGTCGCCTATCCTCTGAAATGATCCGTTGGCCAGAAACACAGAAATGACAGAAAATGACGCCTTGGATCCGCGATAAATTCGAGTTATGAATTACCGCTTACATCAGGTAGACACCGCGCAAACGACCTCGAACCCGTGACCAGACCAGGGCGGATGGAGAAATCCAGGATCACCCAACTACGTAACAATTCCCAGTGCCTCACTGTATATGTGGCGTTGGACTCTACGGGATATGGGGCGTAGTTGGATTTGTGGATTATCTTCTTCTGCAAGTCTTTGCGTCCTATCCCACGGGAGAAAGAACGATCAATATCGTTATAATTTCCTGGGATGGCGGATTCACACAATGTCAATATTATTTATGATACCGATGGATTAGTAGCTTGTGGAGACATTTAGTGGTGGACAGGCACACCTCCGCGGGTGTAAAGAATAGACATATTGAAAGCACCTAGAGATTGTCATACTGATGTTTAACCCACCTTTGACCTCAGATCGATCAAATGTGTTGTTTTTATGTTTATTTGAGACCCATATATGGGCGTGGCGGGATATTTGCAGTTTGTTCTATTTATCAATATCGAGAGAAGAACAGCGTCTCCCATAGATGAACATATTTGTGAATACTTTACAGAATCAACAAATTAGTTAATATTTGATGAACACTTATGATAATAGTAATGTGAACACTTGACTATTTTTTTCATGTGATTTGTTAAGTTTTTACTGGTTGTACATAATTGGTTGTAAACACGTCACTGATAGTCTGATGTGAAATGGTTGTGAACACTATTATCATAACTGTGTGGAGTTGTCTATACTTATCTTATCTATAACTATGCGTGATCCAAGAATTCTCAACTGATACATTATTAGCATTTTCTATGGTACCAGTAACGATTGCCGAATTGTCAGTTTAGTATATCTGAATTCCTGTATAATTGGTTTATCAATCGCAAATTGAAAAATAGGCTGAATGATATTTAAGGCATGGTATCAACCTCGTTTTCGTAAATTAAATCTCAATCTCATCATACTCGGAATAAATGATAAGTAAATTAATCACTACTGATCTTAGGGTTCATATGAATAATTTCTAGGAAATTCTCGCACGAAATTGATCTAAAAACCTTTAGGATACAACACTGTGGCAAATGTGTCGTATTATGCACATCGTTTTAGGTAAAACCAGAATTTTTCAGGCGAGAAATTTCTACGGAAGTATCCCGCGAATATAGATTCGTCATCAGATCGAATTCTACCACACATTACATATTTTTATTATTACTTGTCGGCTTTTTCTACCACACATTACATACTTTCATTATTACTTATCGAATTATCCGTTTCTCAAAGAAATCTTAATTTCTATATTTCAGAACGAGCACAATCCCGATGTAACTTCTAAGTCTGGTTTTACTCCTCTACATATAGCAGCCCATTATGGAAACGAAGCCATTGCCAGGTTATTGCTCGCAAAAGGAGCTGACGTCAATTTCCCCGCCAAACACAACATCTGTCCGCTACACGTTGCTGCAAAATGGGGTAATTACCAAATGTACAAATAATTTCACACATTACAGTCACCAGAAGAAAGTTTAAAATCTCTGGACTGTTGGTGCTGCATTCGATAAACCGAATGCTATACGGGTGAATTCAAAATGGGATTCAAGCGATTTCTCGAAAATTTGAAACAGAAAGAAAGCATAACATATGAAAAAGGTTGCTGACGATTTTTTTCATTGAAAGTATCAAAAAATAAATAATTAACTCATTTACGTTCTCCACAAGCCCTCAAGGAAGCTTTTTTAGTATTGGACAGAGCAGCAAATTGTATGAGCCTGAAGATAAATCAGGAGAAAACATGGGTTCCCACATTCAAAAAGTGAACTCAGCTCCAGCTTTTGTTGTTGTTCCCTAAGCCTTTGAATATGTTAGTAAATTCAAACACCTTGCCTTATTAATTACTAGATACAACACAAGAGAGGTGACAGTACGTTTACTAACTGCAAATATGTGTTACATCATAGTCCCGTCTCAAATCTAATCCCGTCTGCTATCCCAGAGGAGGAAGGTAACCCTCTACAAGACACTCATCAGATCAGTCTTACGCTTCAGAAACATTGAACGACTCTCACCAAGGTGGATAAAACTACACTAGATTGCAAAATAAAGAACTTCACAAAACAAATTCTTTGTGGAAAACCTAAAGAACATAGTAAAGTTGGGGAACCAAAACTGCAATGGTGTAGTTCTTTGGTTAAAGATATAACTGTGATAGTGCACCCTATATGTATATTACATGCAGGGTTTGCTGCATAGAATCATTTGCCCATAGTAGCTGCGCATTTCCAATACCGTTATGAAAGCAATTTACACTAGTCCATTGTCTACATGAAAGATCCAAACAAACTCAGCCTAAATATGCCTAAATAAATTTGATCAACTTTCTACGCGCATAGGTGCAGCATGTCTACCGGGTTTTAGTTTGAATACTAACAGGATCAAGTTTTTTTGCATGATGCTTGATAGGGATATGAAATGGGGAACCCATCTGAACCACGTTGCAGCAAAACTGTCGTCCGCTTGATTTACTATATTCGCGATAAGGAAACTGACGGGCACGACTCAGGTCAGATCCGTCTATTTTTGCTTTATGTGAGTCATGCTTGAGATACAGCATACAGTTATAGGTTACCGCTCCCTATGTGGAAGATATTTTTATTCTTCAAAAGAAGAAGATGTGAGTCATCGTATGGGCCAACAGAATGTGTCTTGCCGTCCTCTGTCAAAAAGTTGGAGATACTTACACTTTTCCAAATCTATGTGCTAGAGGCAATGCGATTTTTTTTAAATGAAATAAGTAGCGATAAATCATATGGAAATTCACAGACATGAAACGAAATAAAGACGAGTTTGCAGGTAGTCTTGCCAGACTCTAATTAATTATTACCGGACCACATGATGTGGATAGGCTCAATTTGTATTTTTTTAAATGACTTTACGAATTATTTGTTTAAGATCAAGTTATATTCAGTCAATGACTTTTAATAATCAATAAATACCATTTATTTTCATTTGTAAACTCTTTAAAAAAATGTTGTTAATATTTTTACCTTATATATTTTCTAAGTATGTGTAAATTTAACGTAGATTAATTAAAAGTATCTAATATAGTTCTTATTTATCTCATTATAGTTTGAAAGATTTGACTAGTGGGCATTAATATTGTAGTTTCAGGGTTTTCATAATGCACATTGATTTCTATGTGGTAAAATATAAATTAATAAATTGAACGGAACTGAACTGAACTTGTTGTTGTTGATATTGATGATATTGTTGTTGTGGATTGCGTAAGAGGGATTCCAGATCATTGAACTATACTCGAGCATGCGCCTAATTAGGGGGCTTAATATAGTCTTTAAAGCAAGTGGACTATTAAATAGTTATAATCTTGTAAGTTAATGTCCCGCAATTGGTAGACGACATATCAGTATTGATAAAATTATGATTCTGTTAATAGACGTCTCACGTAAAAGGTACGATGAATATCATGAACTATGCTATAAGAACTAAATTTCCAAAAAGTCCTACGCACTATAATACTGTCTCCGTAAACCCCGCCTTAGCAGCACAGAGTATTTTTTGAAAAATATCACTACCCTTTTTGACGACTTGTATATTATAAGTAGGGATGTCACAATATCACGGGCGATCTTAATCTTCCTAGCAATCAGTGTTGTGTATGTATTTAACCCGTATATATTATCTACTTCCGTCTACAGGGAAAGAGAATATGGTTATGTTACTCCTGGAACGAGGGGCGAATGTGGAATCCAGAACTCGCGACGGGCTGA
>JAOPUG010000168.1:3322423-3339056 GCA_027564375.1 Micropterix facetella
GCGGGTTCACCGGGTTGGTCCCTCTTCGGGGAGGCTCCTGAATAGGAGTTGCTCCGCGAGCTGGGCCGACCAAAACATAGCGGCCATAATAGCCCAGACTCCACGTAGACATTATGAGCCAGGACTGACTACACTGAGGACGTTAAAACTTGACTCTTTAGATAGTTTCCCCCGCTGCCTTTTTTATTTTTTTAAAGTGCGTTCGACAATATGCCAGTCGAGCGGTTGACTCCCTAGTTGCGTAGTCTATGTGTCGAGTCTACGAGTAATTATGTACACTATACAGTAGACGCTACATCTCCCAGTCCGGGAACGGTCAGGCAGAGTAGTTTACTAAATATCCAGCATGCGAGCAACACAGAGCCTTCAACATATTCTTATGTTATTTTCTCTTGCAGATAAAGTGAAGGTTCTTGAGATCATAGAGCCTACTTCAGACCAGGACCTGCCCATCTACAGCTTTGATCCCAAAAAAATACAGACTGATTCCTTGGATGATGCGGATGACCTGTTCCCTGAGAGCCACGGAACTGAAGTAAGTTTTGAGCTTTGAAATTTAAGACTTTTCATAACAGTACGAAAGTAAATTTAAGATAAGGTACGTATGGGCATTATAATTCCAATACTAAATACGACACATGATGTCTTTACACTTTTCTCTTTTAGGGGCAAACTGCAAAAAAACCTTCCCCTTTATTATATATGCTGTACCAACCTACTTCATTACTGGTTCAAATAAGAGAGCTATCCGAAGTCTATGTCGTTTTATCATACAAGCGACAAGAATATCCGGTACGGTATACACCAATACACCATGTCACTTAGCTGCGACTCGTCATAATCGAGATTGTAAGATTCTCCACTCTTTCCGGTTTCAGCACCGCAAACATCGCATGCTTGCGATGAGTCGCCGCTGCGGCGGCATGGCAATTCAACTACCGCCCAAGCCACGAAACAGAGACTTTCTTCAAATCACAAAGTCCCATTTTTGTGGTATTATAATCTACACTCAATCATAGCTTTAATTGTCGAGTACAAAATCAATTAGGTCCTAATTGTCATCTTCTCTTTCCTCGCCTGATTAGATATTGGACGACTTGCCGACAGGCGATAATCGAGGCGTATTGAGTGTCGACAAAATTAGATGAGAATTTTACTAGGATAACTTAAGAGTTACCAAGATATCGCCCAGGCAGTAACCACCAAATAAGTGTTCTCTTCTCTTCACTCACTTTTCTGCGAAAACTCTTCATCCGAAATCGCTAGACTTTTCTCTTCAAAGTCAATTGATATCCCTCTACCTATAAATGTTTATGTGTCTCTAAAGACTGCACTAATTACAAACTAGCGTCAACACGAGGCAACACCTTATTACAAATTGGCGTCAATTTGAGTCGACTCTTCATTTTAATGATATGGCATCACCATAAAGTAATAGCCTGCCACATTATAATCACTATCTGGAGTGCCGGATATCATCTGGCTACTAACTAGCATGTAAAACATATGATTATCTACCTCGTATCGTAAAAGAAATTTCCCTTGCAACTAGTCTACATTTCAATATTTTGAAAGATGTAGGATATATAGTATTACCGACAATTAACATATTATTATTCCCACTTTTTTTTCTACAGTCTGAAGACTTCTACGCCGAATACAGCTTAAAAACTCTCCAAAATCAAAGCTCAAAAGATGCTAAATTAGCTGCAAGCCCAAAAGTTGATATTGTACCGCCTCGGATCGATATAACCCGCTCAGAAACTGAAGAGCGCAGTGAAGAATCGTACGACATTGACTTCGATAAGAAACAAGTTGCCGCCGAGGCCGCTGAAGCCGAGAAAAAAAAGAAAGAGGACGAGAAAGAAGAAGTAACTACAAAAAAAGAAGAAATAATTGCAAAGACAGAAGAAGAAGCTGTAACGAAAGAAGAAATAATTATAAATAAAGAAGTAGAATCCAAAAAGAAAGAAAAAGAAGCTATAAAGAAAGAAGAAGAGAGTATTAATGAAGATGAAACAAAAACAGAAAAATATACACCCAAAGACGATGCAGATAACGATAGAGATGACGAGAGAAGTCCGGATTCCTCGCCGGAGGAAGACAGAGAGAAGATCCTGTCGGAGTTTAAAACCCTGAACAGAGCTGATAGAAGATGCTCAGATTTCTTGGAGGAGATTTCTCAGACGCAATCGCAAACGCAGGCGCAGACGCAGGGTTCGCTAGTCAGGATCGATACGTCGCACGTTGCTAGAGGTAGGGGTTTTAAACTGAAAGTTTCCATCTCCGCATGTACATATGGCGTTATAACGTAATTGAGTTATTACGTAACTGCGTTATTACGTTATTTTGTAATTAAGTCATTGCGTCTTTATTTACCAAAATTTCAGATTTATCTCTAAAGTTTTCCAAGACTCCACCGCCGTCTCCAATCGACTTGGTAGCAAAGGATAAGCATAAAGAAGAAGCACGAGTCGACACACATGGACAACAACCTAAAAGTATGAAATCATCAAAAAATATTCGTTTTTAGACATTAGACATTCCCTAAAATCCATTTCCTCCGGTGTTCAAGGTCCCATAGATTTGACTTCTGCTCGTGGTTCATCGGCTAAAGATAGCAAAGGTTCAACACCATCCGACACAGCCTCCCAGCAAAATGGTAAATTCGCCTGTGTAGTGCACGCTTTATAATATTAAATCACACAAGTTGCATATTTTTTTCGTAGACATGCAACTAAAAAGGAAAAATTCGGAGTTACAATTTTATGTATTTAGTACAGTTTGTTTAGTATATGTATTTAGTATAGTATAATATTGCACAAATTCATAAAATGTTGAAAAAAAATTAAAATAAATTGTTTTTTCCAAACATTTGGAATGGTGCTTCCGAATGGTGAGTAAAAAAACAACGAAAATCACTCATTAACATTTCGATTATGTTTTTCGCTTATGCTATATTTGTTTTATCTATATTTGATTTATCTATTATTACTAAAGTATGTATAATATTAATTTACTTACGTAAAATAATGTTTCTCACAATGTTTTCCACTTCAAAGTTATTTTACCCGAATTTTTCCTTTGTTGATCGGTGGTATTATTTGCTGCGTTAAGCTATTCATTGCCTTGACTCAATCATAATAAAATGTTTGTTGTGTGTTGCATAATTACGTGCGTAATGACGTAAATGCTTCATTACGTAAATACGTCATTGCGTAAATGCATAATTACTTAAATACATCGTTACATAAATGCGTCATTACTTAAACACGGCATTACGTAAATCCGTAAATGCGTCATTACGTATTACGTAAAGGTATCATATGTAAATGGTTAATTGTGTCATTAAACCTTTGATGTTTTTTGCAGTATTTTTAAAGGAGACTGCTAAGGCGCTGGACGCGGCGGCGGCTCCGAAATCCCCAACGAGGCATATTGCGGACAATCTGGCATTTGTGAACGTGGATCAGCCTACATTGACGAGCGGTGCCAAAGAGCTTGTAGATAAAACCATAGAGAAAGGATTGAGCGTGGTAGATAAAATAAAACAGGAAATGTCTGCAGTTGAATCTGAGCGGATACAGAGTCAGTTTCAGTTGATTTCCGGCGTGGACGTCGACGTTCCCAGAGCGCAAGTATCGTTCAGCACGGTCTTAACGCAGAAAGAGTCGGAAACGCATTCGAAGTCTGGTTCGGAAAGCTTCACGGAAACCAGGCACGTATCTTCATCTGACGACGATTCTTTGATAGTCAGCAAAGTAGAGCAGACAATAGAAATTAAAGGCGTTGAACATAGGAAGGTTGAAAAAGAGTATTTTGTCAAAATTGGTGATAAAACGGAATTCGAGAAGAGTACGATTGAAAAGGGACAAGAAGCCGCTGCGAAACGCAGCGACACTGAAATTAAAACTACGATAAAGAGCAGCGATGATAATGACGTCACTAAAGTACAGAAGGAGTATCAGGAACAGGGATTATATGCTGGTAGACAATCAAAATCGGAAGAACGCATGTCAGCATTAAAAGATGAAATACAAACAAAGAAAACAGAAGTTAAATATTCAGAAAGAGATCTATCACATGAGCAGTGGGGTAAAGAATATTTTACCGAAGAAGGAGATGATTCGTATAAAGAATCAACTGTAAAAGTGACCGAGAAAGAAGAAACCATAGTCAAAGAGGACATACTTCACGATAAAGGGATAGTAACAACGAAAACGGATCATACTAAAGAAGAATCTATTGTAGAGAGTAAAGAAAGGGATGATATGAGCTCCTCTTCTAGTACGCATACAAAACAAAGCGATTTACTAACAGATTTGAGCCCGAAGAGTCGCTCGAAGCTCTTCAAAAAGGAAAACGAAGTCTACGACGTAGACTTTGTCAAAGAGATAAAAGTATCTACGACGCGTTCGGCGAGCCAGGAGTCATTATCTCCCCTACAGCAGCCGCAGGAGCGCATCCAGGATCACGTTTGGGAAGTGTCCTTACAGCAACAAGACTCCTTAAGCGAAACCGTCTCTGATCTACCGCTAAATCAAATGGCTAAGTCGGGTGAAAGTTTAAAGTCGCTCGAATCGCATGATGCTGAAACGATGCAGAAATCACTCGATTCCGAAACTCTGCCAGAATTCTCAGACTCTTCAAAAAACAAAATAAAAAAAGAAAAAAGCCTCGAAGATATCTGTAGCAGTGGATACGACACTGATTTGTCTTCAGCTGAATTTCAATCGAAATTAGAATCCCGCTCCCCGCAACCATTCAGCGATTTTTCCGTGTTGGAGAAAACTATAGATGAAGTCAAACAATCACTAGAAGCGGCCCAAGGAGAAATCATCAATGAGAAAAACGACGGAAGCTGTAAGTATAAACAGTCTCCGTCGGAATTTCAATTTAAATTAGTCAGCCCTGATAAACCAGAAGTTATTCAAGAAGAGCCTACAGCAGTGGAAGAAGCGCCAGAAGAAAAGAAATCTTTTGAAATATCGGTATCCGATCAAGAAATAAAAGTAGAAGTGGTAGAAAAAGATAAAGATAAAGATGATGATTTCATGTCGGATGATGACCGAGAAGTTTCGCAAAGCGGTCCTCATTCGCTTTTAGATACTGTAACAGATGTTTCGGAGTCGAGTCCAGAAGCTGTTCGCTTGAGACCGGTGCATAAACATATCAAGAGTCGAATCCCGGTTAAAAGCGACAGAAAATCCGTGTCCGATATGGAGGGTTGGTCATCATCTGGAGAGAGTCACTATCAAAGCTTCGATAGTCCGAAAAGCAGACCTCTATCATCAGATGCTGACAACTTGGGACACAGCACTGGAGAGTATGAAAGCGCAATGACGAATCAGGACATGTCATCGAGATCGTTAAGGACTTCTAAAGAATATTATACTGCAGTCAGTTCTTTGGCGTCTAGAGAGAGCATGAAAAGTTTGGATTCTGAGAGCTCTGGTCATTTGGCCAGTATCGATATATCAGATGCTTCTGAAACGCTGGTGCCTTCAGCTTCAGAATTGAAGGAAGAACTGCTAGAAAGTGGAAACTTTAGCGAACAATTTGAAATTGAACGTATGGAGTCCAAAGCATCGCGTCTCTCAGACGAATCTCCAGATGAAGATATTGGCGATACTGGTGATGCCGATGAATCAGTAGGGAAAATGAAGCGGTCTCATGAAATGCGATTCGGTGTGATGAGTGAATCCACTGATGTAGAAACAGAAACGATTATAGAAGCTAAAGCAGAGGGGATATTAAATAGTCCGAGGCGAGCCGCTTCGCCACGCATTCCGCGTACCGAGGTAGACTTAGATAGTCTAAACGATGATATAATCTCGAAAGATTCCTTGGAATATATACAGATTACTCAAACTGAATCATTCGCGATCGGTTCAAAACAAAGCTCGACGTCTAGCGTGAAAGATCAGTTATCAACGCCCCTTACGCCAATCTCCCTACCGAGCCACAGTTCAGAATCAACCGATAATGGCAGAGAATACGTTTTAGATGATATGTACGAAATATCTGAAGGACCAGAACTGTTTCAGACTATCACCGATTCAAAAAGCGAAATATCAGTGACTATGGAAGAGCGTACGATTTATGAGACACAAGACGAGAAAGGGCATGAGTCTCCGGTAAGTGACGAATTCGAAATGGTCGATAAACCAGGAGAAATCGACGATTTCGTCGTTATAGAAGAAGTCGCACGCGAAGCGACTGAAACTGATACAGAAGGAAAAAGCGTTTGTATCCAAAAACAAACGTTTGAAAAGAAGCATGACGATGACGTCGAGCGCTATCTCTCTCAAGCGGCAAAAAAAGAAAAAGAAGGAGCTTACAGCACTTCCAGCTCTTTATCTGAAGAAGAAATGGCAGCATTCGAAGCTGAACAGAAGCGATTGCGAGTTGCGGAAAACGCAGAAATAGAAGCTGGACGCAAGTGGATACAGATGCAGTTCGAAGGTGATGCTCGGTACGACTACGAACGCGTCCCCTTAGAAGATATAAAAGAGGAAGAAATGACTGATTTTGATGCTAGCCGAATCGGCAGTCTAACATCTCAAAAAGAATCAATCGGCAGTTATGGCAGCATCAAAAATTCGTTCGGCAGCCTCTCAGAATCGGAAATCCTTCTAAGAAAAAGATACGCGATGAAGACTGGTGAACAGGACGACATGTCAGTGTCTTCGTTACAAGAATTCGAAAATTTAGAAAAGGCTCTTATGGAACAGTATCAGCAGCACTCGTCGTCTTCACAAGATTCTTTAAACGGATCACTCCCAAAGCGGTATCACAGAAGCAAAAGCGGACAGGGCGACGATTTAAGTATGGCAAGTCTCAAAGAATTCGAAGGGTTGGAACACGCATGTGTCGAGGCTCTAACCATTGAAATGACCGCGAAACAAAAAGAAGCCCTCCTAGCGCAGGACTGTAAGGAATCCAGCGCGAATTTCCTCGATTTAGAGCGCAAGTTGTACAGTACAGAATCGAGCCCACCACAGAAGTCTGGAAGCCCAGGTCAGAGAAGCGGAAAGAGTAGTCCAGGACAGAAAAGCAGCAGCAGCCCCAGTATCAAGAGTGGGAGTCCAGGTCAAAAATACGGAAGTCCCAGCCAGCGTGCGATCGCCGAAGCAGCGACCATTAAAAAAATCGTCGATGAACAGATGGAAGCGGAGAAGCCGAAGATCACTTATGCAGTGCAGAAGAAATACGATGACCGAGGCGCATTCTTCGTACCGGAGAAAGCCCCAGACGATAAGGAGGAATGCGAGGAAGGAATATGCATGAAGAAATCTTCGTACTACTGTACTGATAGCGATGAAGCTCCAGGAGATTGCGAGGAAATGATGAAGCAGCTTGAAAGAGAAGAACTGGAAGCAAAGCGAGCTGCTGATTCTCCCAGAAAAGACATCATTGGAGGCAGAACGATCGAAGTAGTCCGAACTACAAAAGTAATTCAGCAAAAATTCAAAGACGGTAAAAAGGTATCAGAAACGGTGTCGGAAGGAGTGGATATACCCGGTGCTAGAGCCGCTGATGATTTAGAATCAGGGTTGAGGAGATCACTTATCGAATCTGATTTATCGTCCTCGATCACATCGCAGCAGTCCGATACTGGAAGTTTGGTCACTATGCTCGAAAGACCGATGGATTACGACAGCGGTCCCAGTTCATATGAACGATCAACCATCACAAGGACTGTGGTTTCGACAACACGGCACGTCTCCAGCTTTGATAAACCCAGCGATCTAGACCTAAAAACTATGGATGTAACTATCAAAGAACTCTCGCCTGGATCAGGGAAGTCAGTGTCTCAGACCACAACTACCGCAAGTGGAAAATGTGGCGACCACAGCTCTTGGAGCGGACATGAGGAGGATATGAGCTCGTCTGGCAGCTTCAGTAGGTTTGTACTTGATTTTCTTCGTGTTCGTGATCGGTTTCGATAAAAATTGACACTTTTGGAAGTCGGGATTCCCCATGTATAAGCGTTATTGCAACTTTGCTCTACCTAATTTACGATGTAAGTTTCATATTTTAAAAATTTCGTTGTAAAAATTGGCAATGCACTGGTGTACATATTATATCAAAATATGTACACCAGTGCATTGCAAGTTATTGAGGATTTTATAGCGTATGAATTTTAGATATGGAGAGTTGAGAGGTGTCACTACAACGGGCTAACCCGATACCCCTGGATGTTTTAACGACTTTTGTCGTTCTATCACCCTGAGATAATAATGCATCTGTTGTGCATTCTTTCGCATATAGTTAGTTACCAATTCCTGTGATTTGTCTACAAACTCCAGTATGTTTGAAGAAAGGATTTCTCCGATCTTCTAGTGCGCGATTCTTGATTGGATCAGCGATGCATATTCATGGAGAATGTGGATCGTTGTCTTGGCTTCTTCAGGGCGAAATTTCTGCATAGATCGGTTTTCTATCCGATGCATATAGACACTTAAGCAGCTTACAGTGATCCATGAGGAGTCTTTTAGCTGTATTTATGCGTAGCTGGTTTCCAATTAATACCTCGAAGTTCTTGGAAGTTGTCTGACTTTTTAACTAGAATTTCAGTATTATCTTTTCCATCAATGCCTTTTGCACTAAGGGTCGCTCCATGTTAGCACAAGAATGACCCGATCAGTCGACCCGACTGCGAAAACTCGAGATTTTTCCGCTAAAATTACGCTCGCCATTCCTCCAGTAGACCCTCGGAAAGCCACGAAACGAACAGATTTGGAAACCGCTATTTCCACGCGAATAACCGGGTAAAATTAAATTAGGCGAATTCGGCAATTCTGATTTTTCATACGCTCTTTCGGAAATTGCGCGGATTTTTATGTCCAGTTCCACATTTTCTATCTCTTCTCCGCAAAACTAGGGTTTTCTTTGAGCCTCTGATTTTTTATCTCATTTGGCAATTCGCCCGCTGATCGTTCGATAATGATAAATAGAAAGGGATGACCCAATTCGATAACTCAACTCGGACATTAGCGGAAACATTATCGCTAATACCAGGAAACAGGAGGAGTTCATGTAGAAATACTCGTACGGAAACCTATGGAGAAGGACGCTGCTTCCAAATTTTATTATCCACTGTCAAATTTTTGATGCTAGAATGCGCCAAACGATACATCATGAATGCATACATCGCTTTGAAACCGTCAGATAGGAAATATCGAAATCGCCGAAATATCGATCAGTGATGTGGTGCCCAACGTACGCCCCAGCATAGTCACTGTTAGGTAAATGAAGCTCGTCTAATACTTGGGTTCATTCCAAGGCTGTCTTCAGATATCCGAATGGACGTTACTATATAATATCCGTTCAATGACATAGTGGTTTACCTCTCACTTAAATCTATTGGCTACCGATCCACCCTAAAGATCCTTCAACCGGCTTACTCTGATTCTGCAACCTGGAAGACCTGTCGCATAATCTCAGAACACTTTCCCCCCCAATATACGAGTATCTCAATGTAAGTTCACTAATGACCCATTTTGCTTATCTCCGCTACTTAGTTCTGTTACGCAAGATGGTCCTCGTGTTCCTCTGACAAAGGTAATGTGATCTCTGGTCTGATTCATGTTCTGTAACTAATTTATTCTCACTAAACTATATTCGTTCAGCCGCGTCAGTTTCTCTTGCACATATTATTATACCTACGTTTTTCCGCTTGAAAAATTATAGTTACGCCCCAAGGATTTTCAATTTTTAGCCCAAGGGATTGCCAGCATACCCCCGACCTCGTCTCTTGATTTATCTTTGAACCATCAATGTATAATAGATCGTAGAATATTATTTTACTAATGACTATTTACGTATCAACAAGGTCTTCAATCTCCTTGGAAGTATACTGAGGTAGGTATAGAATTCTCCTATATTTGTTGTCCTCCCCTTCATAGTACCGTGTTTAAACTTCTCGATTCATTATCATCGTTGCAGCTATGGGATCTAAAATATAGAAAAATGTCCACAAACTCAATGACATATAATTAGATATTATTTAACAGGGGTCAAAAAGAACTGATGCTCGGCAGTACGGATAGTCTAGAAGCGACCAGCTCGAATGCAACAAGAGCGACCTATAACTATGAAGTGGATACTGGAAGCCTCACCGGCAGTTTCACCAGCGCTGGTAATTTTTCAATTATAATTTTCAGGAAGTTCAAAATAAACCAACATATCGCATTTTGACTAGTATTTCGAGAAGTTTACAAAACATGGGGTTCTTTTCACTAGCGTGCTGCAGTCCAGTATTCTGCTACGTTGCCGCGTCGCAGTCGACAAAACCGCCACCCTTTAGGGCGTTCCCGCACCAAAGGAATGAACTATTAATTATTTTAATACAAAACGTTAGAATGAAAAACCTAAATTACTTTTTTGTTAATATGAATATGACAAAATATTTCCCCAAATTTACGGCAGCGTTTGCTGAAAACCGTGTATAATATAACCTCAGCAATTGTTATATTAGTGATCCCGACGAGGTCATGTAACGAATGATGCGATGGGGGCCTAATGGGGCCGTGCAGCTCGGGTCATAATGACCAAATTTGTCATCATGGTTGGCCTGACTCATGACAACACCCATCCGACAGCCTGCCCGAAGAGGGACTAACCCGGCGAAACAGCTATGCAGCCGGATCTGGGGTAACACCTCAGGCGGCCTTGGACGGTTGATGTATTGGCCGGTTTACTGGTCCTGCTCAACTGACGAATAGCCGGGGGGCGTCTGGAATGGTAATGCGACCTAAGACGCGGTAGTAGGTGTCGACCTGTCGTCACCAATCCTTAAAAACAACCCGGTGGTCACCAGATCTCGGGTGATGATCTCGACGCCACGAGCCCGCAATATTTCCGAGTGACAGAATGCCGCGTTATTACGACAGGTAGATGTAGCACAAGCAAATTCGAGCCTGGGACCAAACAGGTGGATGGAGATATCCGTCTAAATTTGGCAAGTTTGCCATCTGGGTGTCTCCGCTCAGGCCTCGCCGTAAGGAAAGTTGGCATTTGGCGGGCAGTGGCTGCACTTGATACGTGTATTTGTATCGTCAAATTTGTTTACGCTCATCTTGAAGCGATATAACGATAGAGTTCGTTGAAACATCTCGATGGCGGGTTCGCCTGCAGTATATTTTTAAAACCAACCCTGATGACGCGATCCCCGTGTAGAATGACCAAGAGCCGTGAGTCAAGCTCCTAGAATGCATGTCGACATGTAGACCGACAAGGTCTAGATTCCCAAGTTTTGGCACTTTGGGAATCAGTAGAGTTGCCACAGAATTTCATTCGTAATGTCAATAGCGCACGTTACACATTGAGTAAACGCACTACAACGCACTTGTCTTATTTCGCATATTTGTTAGAGCGCGGCAATAGCAATAGACGCTCGCAATCTTTCTAGATATATTATAACGAATCTCATTATATATAAAGGATTTCTTTTTCTGTGGAAAATAAGATCGAAAAATTGTAAAAACAAAAATTAATGCGACGATGGGTACAATAAAATAACTGCCATTTGCAAGGAATACGAATTTCCGAACGCTAACCGGGATTTTGTTTGTTAAAAACAGCCTTAGAGGATCATTCAGAAGATAATTTAAAAAGACAAAGTCAACGAAGCAGCAGAGAAACGGATGAAATATATGTTCCAACTATATGGCACTATACATACGATAATGCTCTTTAGAAACTACGAAGGACTTCTGGAGGTCTTTGGTAGTTAGTATCCTCAGAGATAGATCCAGGCACGCGTGGTCTGCTTTCGCGCGCGACTCATCTTAATTTTAGGTAAACACGCCTGGTACGCGTGATCGTTCACGCATTCTTTCACGTTGAAGACCCTGATCAGGCGTTAAAGATCGTGCGTGTAAAGCCCGCTATTGCTTGAATTGCAGGGAAGAATGCTGAATTGCCATAACAGTCCTACCTTCCGTTGCAGCTAATTGACGCAATCTGGCAGTTTTAACCTTTTCCTTTCTTTGTAGGAAGCAATACCATGGTCTCATCCCTGGACAACATGGATCCCCTGACCGCATTTCAAATAGGTGATGATGGAGAGCATCAGTTCTTGGATTATGAAGTGCAAGAAGCGGACGATTCCGATACCGAAAAAGCTGTAAGTAGTAGATTCTGGTGTGAACGTTGTTGGTCACCAGGGTATAGGTTCGTCGCCTGACTCCATTTTAATTAAATGCTGTAAGACTGCATTATCATTATCATTCGCGCTCCAGCTCATTATGAGTCTTGGCTTCGTCAAGAATCTTCGTTTCCAGTTGTTCACTCTTAGTGAATTTAGAGCTCTTTAATCACAGAATCAAATCATCGCAGTTTTGGTCGTCCTACTTTACGATGCTTTTAAGGTTTGCCACAAGAAAGCCTATTATTGCTTGCGCGGAGATACCATTCTTCTGAAATCGCGCATGACTCATAATATGTGTTTTGGTTTTTTGAAAGATTATAATTAAAAAACAAATATAATGTAAGATATTGCATCATATTTTAATTATTTACTTGGTACGTATTACCAATATAGTTTTAATTTGTTTATCCCTACAGATTCCAAGATGCAAATTACAAAAAGATAATAACTTAAGCTTATATATACCTAATTTTCTTCCAAAAAAAATAAAATATAGAAATTTCGCAACATAGTAACGATTAAGAAATTTGCTACAAGACACTTATTTTTCTTTTTGTTTAAATTCACACTGTAGTCCCTTAAATTTGATTGCAAAACATCAGTTTTTCACTGTTTGAGAGAGGAAGTCACCTTAAGACTGTTCTGTTGAATATTGTGGAGAGTTGGCTTCATCCTACCTTCGATTAATTATATTTAAATTTACAATTTCTTATCTCCCATCCTAGACAGGCAATTATTTTACGGAGTTGTTTATGCCTGTGCGTAGCGCACGCTTGGGCGCAAGGTCTCTCGTGAAGCACGAGACCTATTTCTCATGATGAAAATTCTTCCGTTGTCGTTAAGTTTTGGGCTATCAGGTCTCTCTCATCATTTTGCGTTATTCTTATATTCGCGTTCTTTCATCTTTGCAGCCTCCGCGCGCTAAAGAACGAACCATAATGTTCGAAAGTACAGAAACCTTGAGCGGGCTAAGCGGGGAACATTCGTCAAGCTTCAAATCTGATGAGACGATACTCAAAGCCGACGGTAGCACAACATTCTTCATCGGCGACACGCCCATTGTAAAAGGTAAGTATGGATGCTTACGGAGACGTCCGCGCTCCGCGAGCATCTACACTCGACTGGCTTCAGTCGCCGGACCCAGTTGATCTTAGCCCGGTACGTCTTCCGCTAGCTATTACAGCTTCGAGTGGGGAATCTTGTTTAGCAGGTTTCCAATCATCCCTACAGTGTATGTCGAGTGTACTTCGCTGCAGCTCAGGAAAAATGGCGCCATAAGCCGCAGCTACCTCCTACTTTCAAGTCGGCGGGTCGCTTTGCTCCTCTGGGGGTACCAATCCATAAAGCGGCACAGAGGTTGGGGAGACTCCAGATCGGTGGGTAGGGTCAGGACTCGCTTCGTGCGGTTGTCCCGGCGACGCGGGCATTAGGCATATCCTTGAGTTGACCGTCTAAGTAGACTCACGCGTCTAAAAGTACTCACGCGCTTGCCTCTCTGACGCAGACTTTGGGGCTTTCCAGACGAGGTACTAGGGCGGCTCCCACGCCGAATCGAACTGTTGGGCTTTCCCTATATTGACTTGTTCAAACCCGTACTCACGCTCATGCAGACGCGACCATTCGTGACCTCCCTCGAGTGACACTGAAAAGGGCGTTCCGTTTACTGAAGGATTTCCTCCTCTTGTAGTACCTACGCAACTCTGTGCCCACACAAGGATTCGGCACAATGCGCTCTTGGCGTTAATTTGGGGGTTCGATGGATCCAATCCACTGGCTGGACATGCTGTAACGGTGGTCTACGGGGCGTATTTGGTGGCTGATGGCTTCTTCTTTCTTAAGAGGTTTTTTTATTGTATGTATATATTAAATATATTTATTATAGATATTTTTTTCCTCACTTTTGTTGACCATATGACCCTTGACAAAAGGGGAGTTTCAGAGAGGGCATTGATTTTACATTAACATTTAAGCATTTTTATTATTATAAGCAAAGCAAGCAATGGCTTGAATCTACATTTACGTTTGGGCAAAGCAAATGAAGCGGAAGAAGTCCGATTTAGGGTCCAAATCGTTACATTTGCATTTATACAATTATATTCAAATCAATCAAGGGTACCGATTAAGTCCGTGTCCGGAATCGCTGATACAGTTCGGCTGCTGGCGTTTCCCTCTTTCCCCCGTTGGTTGGTGGACCTGAAAACCTCATGTGGAGAAGAGGGTTAGTGGATGCGCTTTAATTTTGCTCGGTCTCCCCATCGACTAGGCTTCGCGGGAGCTGAACCCCTCCTTTGGGGATCTCTATTGGGGGCGTTCCGTCGCTGTGCCCGTTGTATTTATACCCAGTTCCGCGACGAAGTCATATCTCCGTCATTTGTCGATTGATTTGAACGGGTGTTGTATCTTTTGGAAGCCGTTGACGAGGATATAATGATTTTTTTAAATATAAAATTATAGGCGCTCCAGAAACCTCGCGAGACGATCCAGCGCGTTCCTTAGAAGGACTACATTCTCTGTCATCATCGTTATCACCTCCGAAGCCGTCACCAGTACCAGCGCAACGAAAGTAAAACTAATTCTTTAGTACCAGTTCAACTTTCGTTTTTTTTGTAATACATTTCTTTTTTCTTTAGGTCTTTAACTGGATTATCACCGAAGCCGTTCATCCTACACGAAGAGTCGCCTAAGCAGGACGCAGAAAGAAAAGATCATAGCAATGTTTAAAAGAAAAAAGAAACAAACAAAATTGTTCCACATCCGCGTACTTTATACGAGTATAAAACGAATATTTTAACTCTAACAGGACATCGAAGAGACTATGCTAGCTTTTTATACGTGGAGTAAAGATCTGAAGAGACGCCTGTGCCGTAGCTGATATTTTCGAAATAAGGTTATAAAATATAGGAACGACTGGTTTTATAAAAATGGGTATATCCTCGAGGGTAGTGGCTCTGAAAAAAGAGCGAATAGGTTTGGAAGAACAGAGTTTTCCATCGTATCACGAAGTGACCAATCTGCTTTTTTCGCGTTTAAAAAAAATGCGTTCACGATCTAGTCGATTTTTTTATATAATATAAGGAATAGCTAACGATTATGATTGTTCTTAAATGTTAAAAAACATAGCTTTATCGTACGTTGATGTGATCTTGCTTTTGATTGGAAAAAAATCCGTTTTTATCTTGTTTTGACTTTTATATTTACTCGCTTTATGCAGAGTGAGTGGCTTAATTGTTTCTTAAATACTTATGCTATTCACCCTGTTTATTACTATTATATTGTAAGTAAGAATTATTAATAATAATTAGTCCAAAGATTAAATTTACTGCTCAAAACACGTACACAGAGGACTAAAAGGAAAGTGAGCAAAGGCTATTGCTCTTAAAAAAGCTTTAAGTGTGCTTATTTAAAATTAAATGTTTTTTAAGTTAAATGTTTGCTTTCTAGCGGTCCTCTAACTATCATTATATAATATAATAATATATTATTATATATTACAATACGGCTTTCCCACCCACTACTTAAATTAAAAGGTACCTATTCCTATAGCTAATTCTCACGAAATTGAATACAGTGTTACTATTAAGGATTTTCTATTATAATCAATGTCCTTCCGATGACATAATTTGAAATAAAATTGCTAATTAAAAATGCAGAGCGTTTTATTTGATGGTAGATTGAGAATGCTGCCCTTGATTTCAGCTTCTTCAAAAGAAAGAAATAGAATAGAATAGAATAGAATTGTCTTTATAAATAAGCTGGCACTATATACATTGCGGTTGTTCTTACAAATAAATAATTCTACATGATATTGCCTAAAAGGTTTTAAATATATCTTAAAATTACAAATGTAATTTTAAAGAAAAATAACAACAGATTCAATTATCGCTAAATTTAATAAATGCATTGCCCTCTAGAAAAAAAATAATTTAATGTCGTTTTTAAAAAAAATATGCATAAAAAGATAGTATAATGTAAAACGACGTCATTGTACAATTAAAAAGTTAAAAAAAATAAAAACTAACATAATAACGTAAAAAATAGACATACATTTAAAGAAAAATAAAATCAAAAATAGAATGTATCAAACGTTATACACAAAAATGTAACTGTTTGTTTGGACCCTTCACCGATTGCTTTGAAATTTTGATACAACCATAGTTAAATAACAAGAGAGATTGCCCACGGCCTTAGTTCATATTAACAAGTCGAATTTTAATACAAAACACAACGTGTATATGTCACTAATAGTCTCTAAATATTATTATTGCGACAATTTAGCATTGAAAGCAACTGCTTTTGCGTCGTAAAATGCAGGTGGCGCTGATGTGTTTGAAAGCCAGACTAAATACATTTAGTTAGGCGACTATAATCAAAATTGATAAATAACGGTTTTTTATAAAGAACTGATTGATTATCGAAACACATTTACTTAACTAATAATAACAATTTCATCAAAATATTACTGCTATCTATCGTATG
>JAOPUG010000168.1:3343508-3354541 GCA_027564375.1 Micropterix facetella
TACTACATAATTTGAGAATTTGATTTTGAGACGCTCAAAATTTAAAAATGGACCGCATCTATATCACATGTTCCTAAATAGCAAATTTATTTAAATATCTAATGTCAAAGGCCATTTAAAGTAATTAAAAAAACAATACATTTTTTTGATATTTATTTTGTCATCACTTCCCGCCTTTTCGTCTGTTACGATGGAGGTCAGGCGAGAAATTTGCGTGCTCGGGCAACGATTTTTAGATGGTTTAACGAATTCAAAATGGGTAAAACTAGACTTGAAGATGACTACAGAAATGGCCAATGGCAGAAAATATGTGAACGACTGAAATACTGGTGCGAGAAGACCCACGAATTACATTTGAACATAAGAGAGAATCTTACACATTAGTTCGGTTAGTGTTCATGCCATCTTACACGAATATCCTAGCGTGAGAAAACTTTGTTGTCGTTGAATATATCGTGTGCCCTCCGACAAAGAAACCCTTATGGATTGCTGCCATGAAATGCGACTACGTTTGAAAATGAAGCATCGAGGGATATTTCTGAAATCATTACTGGCGATGAAACATGGATATATCAGTATGATCCGAAAAGCAAGAAGCGTCCGTCGGCATATATGTTTTTAGATGGCTGGATGCCAACAAGATTGAAAAAACTTCGGAATATTGGCAAAAAAAAGGGTGGGCAGTTTTTTTTTTCACGGAGTGAATCAATGCTAGAAAAGTGTAGATCAGTTAACCTAGAATGGTACACAACAGTCGCATTGCCAAAAGTTTTTATAGCTGTGCAGGAGAGACGACTAAAGACCGGGCTTAGGGGAATCGTGCTACACCACGACAAGGCGTATTCACACACTTCCCTCAGAACAAAGGTGTTTATTCAAGAATCTGGTATTGAAACTCTGACTCATCCATCTTACAGTCCCGACTTAGCTCCCTGTGAACTTTTTGCTTCCAATGGTCAAAGATAAAATAAAATGAGTTTTTTTTCAAATGCCGATAGAGCGGTGGCTGCCTACGAACCACCCATTCCTGACCTGTCGGAGGAAGACTGGAATGAATGTTTTCAGAGCTGGTTGTTTAAGCGGATGAAAAATTGTATAGAGAATAATGGAGAATATATTGAATAAAAGTAATATAATATAATTCATAAAAATATATTGTTAAATTTTCGCGTGTCTCAAACCTTACATATAGTGACCTACTTACATTACGGCTGCGAATTAAAACCGCGCGATGCACCATGATACGAGGTCATGGACGCCCACGTCCATTATCAGACACGGCACACGGAAAATAAGATGCAACGGCCATTTTCGCACTCAAACGCCATCCGAAGTAACAGACGAAGTGCTATATGGAGTATCATCTTTCGCAAGGCCTCTCCGTCAGTCATCGCTATACTCAAATGCTGAATTTCAAATTTGAAACTGATTTCAAATGCGGGTTTCCGGACTTGCTCGCGCGCTCCGTCTCTCCTGGCGGCGCATATGCTCTTAATACGTCAATCCGTATGTCAAAGCTCTTCTTTCTGCATGTAGAATTTATTTATTTACATGCAGCGATTCTGGTAGACACTTCTGCTCTCGCATGAACTCCTAATGTTCTGGATAGACCAAGAAAATAACCACTTATCGACCCCCCCCCCCCCCACCTTGGTTGTCCTCTTCTAGTGTCATATCCGCTACCGAAAATTGGCTTAAACAATTTTGCTGGCTGCAGCTCGGAGCGGGAATGTGGGTGATTTCTGTGACAAATGTCTAAGATTTTGGAGCCAAGATGTTCTATCTAATGAAATACAAGATTATCGTTCAAATTTGTCAGTTTTTATTATACCTACTCAATATTTGTGCACTTTGCTCAAATCAATTACACGTACAGGGGCAATAGCTGAATCGGATTTATTCTTCATGTTCTTTTGATGATGAATGCACCCAAGTATAGGTGATTTATGTCAGTAGTCAAGTCTAGTAGCAACTTCGCTTCTTCCTTTTCCTTTTGGTCTTCTGTGGTATTTCAAGTCCAAATGCAGTATATTAAATTCAACTACTTGAAGGGAGTGATAATATTTGCCTTTGTTCTAGACTTGTAAGGTAGGTAATCAATCTACACCAAGGAATTTCTTTACAAATTAACTATATTTAAGGATTTATGATTGCTTTAGGATCTATAGCAAACATAAAATTAAAAACAAAACTAAACATACGAAACAAGGTATAATAAAACAACAGAAATAACCAGTTTGCATTAGATTGATAGATTATTTAAGATAATGTATTTAGATATTGTTTTATAAATCGACAATTTCTTCATCATTAGATTGGCATATTATTTAGTAGAAGTATTTAAATATTCTTTTATAACTCGACAATTTCTTAATCATCGATATATGTATCAATATTTTTTGCATGTCCATTCTGACAATACAAATATTGACTGCATGGATAAAGGCAACATAGTGTTTTTTTCTTTGAGGATTTCAATCTCAACAAAGTTAGTTATTGGCAGCTGTCGCTGTTGATAGAGTGATCTCAATTTTATTCCGTCCGATCTTTTTAACGCCGACTTGTTGGATACTTTTCTCTCATAAAAAGAGAGGGTGTATCGATGTATTTTCGGGCCGATCGTCCTGCTGAGTCGGGTCTTCTTTTATATCACATCGTAAGTATACGATAAATGGGCCGAGGGCCTCCTCCTTGTAAAAGGTCCTCTCCCTGGTCGGAATGTTGGATTGAGTATTTTCATTGTTGACCCTTACCATATTATAGGTAATTTCTATTGTTGGGCCGATTGGGGACGGAATGTCCATATCATTGCTTAAAAAGCCCGCGCCGAGGACAGAAGCGGCCACGCCGGACGCCCCCCCCCCCTTTTTTTATTCTCCATTTAAGTTAAAGGGCATCTATACGTCATCGTGGGGGGTTGGGGGTAAAAATATAAACTGTTATACCTACACAATATATAAAAAAGGGGGGAAAGGCCTACCCTACAATATTCTCTATCCGATTTCAATCTTTGGCTGTATTAATGTAAATCACTTACAATTTCTGCAGAATAGCATGCGCACTACTTAAAGAAAAGTAATGCAACACTTTCTATCAGAGTGCAGGACCGTAAAAACACACGAAAAACAACAAAGGATGGAGCTCCCATGTACACGGGCCTATGTAGGGATGGGCACCTCATCGGATTTATTTCTGAATATAAAATACTCAATTTACTCTGATGATAGTTGCAGAAGAGATGGTTAAAAGTTCGGCATGTACGAAAATAGTTTCTTCGAGACCTGTCCAGGGATAATGAAAAACAAAAATCAACAAATCAAAAAAAGACAACGAACGACCTATCTACTATTTTTTAATGGCCTTAAATGTACATATTTACTAGAAATAAATACCACCAAATGAAAAATAAAAACAGCTGGATTATTATATTTTTCACTTGGTATCTGTACATATTTTTGATTAAACGCTCTTTTCATTTTATTCTGGCAACTTCAACGGGTGTCAAACGTCATCCATTTTCAAACTGGACGTTACGAAACAGATCGTTATACTGAACTTAGCTATTATTGTCAGCAGTCAAATTGAGTCCAAATAATGCGTCCGCCCGATTTCCGTCGAATCTCAACAAATTAACCATAAAAATGTATTTTTTATATAAATTTCGTATAATTTAAGCATGATTAACTCGTGTTATGGATATTTTCTTTGATAAAAGCGTCTATGACTTTTAACCTTCGGAATTTGCCGCGTTTGTGGGAATTTTGAAACAGCATCGCCATTGGTCGGAATGAATTTATATAACAAAGCTACGTATATGTAGTGTTGCCGATTAGTTTGAAAAACCCATAATTTTATTTAACTTTGAGAACATTGGCTTCAAATATCTAATATGGCGATTTATTATATAGCGGAATTTAAGTAACGATGATTAGCAGATAAATTTTCAAAAAATTGGGACTGACTCATTCGTGTCAGAGCCGTAGTCGAAGAAATCCAAGTTTTTGTTTCGATACAATGTTTGGCAATGTCGATACATTTTTCATTTTTTAACCACTCCGCTAAATCGGTTAGGTACCCCGTTGGCAAAGGGTACGGGCGCGGTGTGCGCACCGGCAGTCGAATTTACTTTCGTTCCTAATTTTCTGCGGCGCTCCCGTCTCTCTAGATCGCTCGGTGATGGAAGAGAGTTCGAGGAGACATTGGGTTGCTACCTCTTCTGATTGCCGTTTGCTCCGATGCTGTTCATGTCCGATGCTTTTGTTATTGTTGAGGGCAATATCGCCCCATATTCAAGTAAAACCTATCAATCGCTTTCCAACGACCTCGATGTGCACCCCATCTTCACGCGTTTGCGACAGTCACAAAGGTATGCGTATTTCTATATTCCTTCTCTTTTTGCCCGCCACACCCAGAGATCGCATCTGTCGCCAGAATAACCTCATTAGATAGCATCTTAAATGTGTAAGATATCTAATTTAGTCGATTGGTTACATCCGGGTAATTGGTCATCGAGTTATCGCCTCATGAAATCTATCATAATTTCCTCACATCGTAAATTTTGACCTGGCTATCAACTGATTTTACAGACCTTTTCACTTCAAAAAAATATCAATCGGCAACGCTGAAACATGTCAACAAAACAACAATCTCGTTCGGCCGAATGCTTGCTATACAC
Source organism: Micropterix facetella (assembly GCA_027564375.1). Taxonomy (NCBI): domain Eukaryota; kingdom Metazoa; phylum Arthropoda; class Insecta; order Lepidoptera; family Micropterigidae; genus Micropterix; species Micropterix facetella. Next base: position 3,348,184 of record JAOPUG010000168.1, read on the forward strand.
AGTTGCTAGTTTTCGATCGGCTTTAACTTCGTTTCGTTCGGTAATGGCCGTCGTGACGCCAGCGGTGTTATTGTTTGTTTCGGCGGCTTTTTGAACGCGCGTCGGCGCACAAATGTGGTTTTATTGGTCCGCTGCGCCGCGCTTTATAAATAGAACGCCGCGTGCGAACAATGGACATCCGCGGCGATTGTGCCCGCCCGGAAAATAATAGAAACTGGGCGTTTATGGCCGATTGAGTCGCAAAACAAATCCTACACAATTAATTGACGAGCTCGCCCACGCCAGATGACATCGATTCGCGACAATACCCAGCGATCTGTGTGCATAATAATAATGTGAAGTTCCGTGAAATGTTCGGTTTGTCGGGTGGATTGCGTTGTTTTTTCTCGTGATATGGAAAGGTTCAAAAACGCATTTTGCAAAATGGATAACAAGCTGATCGTGTCTTCCACCGAGATAATTAGAGGTTTGTGTTTGTTTTTTCTTACATTTATGAAAATCACCGTTGCTCTGTTAATATGCATTTAGAGGCCGGAGCTGACGGAGTACACTTCCAGTAGGCCTTAGCCTCCAAAAACTGCCATATAAATTTGATCAGTGCTAAAACACAAGTTGTTTTGCATTCCAAGATAGAATTGACCAACTGGGGAGCAGTAGTTATATTTTTGGCAAAAACAAGAAAATCAACCAACGGAAAGGCTACCTACAGCCTGACTAAAAATTAGAGTTGCAAAACTGGCTGTGTGTTTTAGTTCAATATCATACCTGTACTAGGTCAATATCATATACAAATTGTAGGTACTGGGATTGCGTTTTATTTCAATATCATATCTGTAGACCAATATCGTATCATACATATCGTGGGTTTACTGATAAAACCCACTAATTGACAAAATAGGCCAAAATGAGTTAAAAATGAGGTTTGTATAGTTTTTCAAGCTATAACAACTGATAAGCCCACTAATTGCTATGATACTCCATTCCAAATTTAGCTGGGCACAAGAAACCAATAAAACTCTTATTTTATAACATTTAAACAGATAAAGGCAGCTAATTTCATTTAAAATTATTTTTTTCGAATATGTTCTATTTAAAATAATTTAGACTTTTAGAGGTATTAATCGGTGGTCATAAAATATAAATTCAAGACAAATGCAGTCAGTTAAAAAACCATAAATAACAATATCGTAAATAACAAAAACATGCTTTATTATACACTGTTTCCATATTAAATAGGTAGCGTTCTTTGTGTACTACAGTATTTTTCCCCTTAACTTATTTCTTTTAAAGACCAAAATAAGAAAATAACTGTTAGCGATAATGATAGTATGCTTATTTAAATACAAATTAAACTTTATTAACACATTTGAAGTGTTTATAATAAAAACATTATAAGAAAGCTTTAATGATATGTACAGATAAAACCATATAATATAAATCACATCCTGTTAGTTTTAATAATTTTATAAGGCTTTAAAATGTGATTTACTTAAATACATGTATATAATCTAAGAGTTAAATAAACGATAAAACATATGTCATTTTTCGAAATACTAGTCACCTAGTATCAACAGTCAACAGTCAAACCTTTAAAATTGTTTTCTCAAAACAGTCAATTTTACATTTAGTGGGTTTTATCAGTAACTCATGATATATTCTTTCCAAATAATACCATAATTCTTACATAATATTATCATTCATACATTACTACTGAGTTAAGTGGCCATCCCTCGAGTAGACATTTCTCATAATCTTGGACTGCACATTGATGAGCATTTCCTTCCTGTAAAGCGCAAAACTCAGTATTACTTCCTCGTCTGAACTCTTTGTATGGAATTAGAGTAATCTCCATACAGATATCAGGATTCTCCTATGAACATTCTCACTTTACCCATCCTTGATTACGGCGACTGCGTAAGTACAGGGTGGGGCAGAAGTAATGACCCGGTTTGTAAAATTCGTTGCTTGAACTGTGGTGAGGGTAGAAAGCGGGGCGGGGTCTTATTGTGATGGTTGCATCATACTGTTTTCAGCTGATTTGGACGGGTGAGCATCGTGGCTTCTCTGTTCGCACTTTTTTTGAAAATGGCCATTCCATCATCGCCACGCAGAGAGCTCTTCGCATGCACTTCAACATTCCGCATAATGTTACGGTCCCTAGCGGCAAGACAATTAGTCACTTCGCTCACCTTGTGACTGTGGTGTGCCATATCACATTTTGGGATTATTGTACCTTATTTTTTTTAGGAGAATGGCTGAATAGTAACGTCACAGCTGGACGTTATGTTTCAATGCTGGAAAACTTTTGAGCCAGAATTGCGACAATTGAGTGACGAAACTAATCTGGGAGATCTGTGGTTCCGACAAGATGGGGCTACAGCACACAAAGCTCGGATTTATATTGTTTATTTCAGATTTCATTTGTTTCCTATTTGATTTGATCGATTGTTACAATACGATTTGATCGATTGCTACAATACGATTTATGCAGTAGAGTTATTTTTTATGTTTTCTTTTTTCAGATAAGTTATACTTTGCCACGCTGTATAGCGGCTTTGAGCCAAAATCGACAAAAAACAGCAAATACTTCCACATAGAAGATGAAATTGTTTACGAAAGCTTTTACTTTGACTTCGGACCGTATCACCTGTGCCATCTCTACCAATTTTGTAGGAAACTTAACAAGGAATTAGCCGAGGCGTCTAAATCGCAAAAGATTGTCTTCTACACATGTAAAATGCCAACTTTACGTCTGAACGCCGCATACCTAATCGGAAGCTATGCTGTGAGTATCGTTTTAGTATTTTCTTCTGAACGACCCTGTGGATTTTTCCATTTTACCCAGAAATCAGTCAGGATTCTAAATATTTCTGCCTCAATAGTATGTAGCTCAACTGATCTTCAACTAAGAAAGAATATTTATCGCTTCGCTCCTCGCATCTCACGCTTGTAGATTCGCAGGCCGGTCATCGAGTAGTCTGTGCTGTGGAAGGAAAACAAAGCACCAATATTTCGGATGCAGATTGTCTTGCGTTCATTTTCGTTCAATCGATCCGGGTCTAGCTGAACCGAACAATAATGAAATAATGTGATACTACATTTATGTGCTTTCCGGAGGCTGTCTGAATGTACGCTGAGGGTAACAGTAGCCGCTCTTTTTTTAAGCAACCACGCATCTCTATCCACCTCTTTTTGCAAATTTTTGGGGGAGTAGCCTGGTGACACCCATTCTGGCTTGTCTATAATCAATTATTTTTAAGTAACTACCTACGTTACATAGTAACTACCTTACCACACATGCTTTACGAAGTTACATACGAATACATTATCACGATTTCTAAACTCTCCACTTCCGTTACAATAGATGCATACTTTTCATCGGTACATAATATCGTATACACTTAGTTATGGGCGAATCGGCGACAACGGCGGTTGCAACACTCCGAAACGTAAGGTGCCAAAAACTTCACTCATCAAAACTATATTAAACACCATTTTCTGTTAAATTAAATTTTACAATGGAAGAGAGAATTGATAAAAATGTTCTCTTTATTAGCACTGTAACGAGGTTTACCTCATTTGGTCATGCTATTTTGGGTATCAGTGATGTCAAAATATCTGCGAATTCACTAAATTTACTCTTTCAATTTCCATGGAAACAAAAACTTGATTAAATAGTGCTCTTTCGAAGGAAATTAAAATACTGAAATAATAATAATTACAATTTTTCACAAAATGGTGAAAATGTAACAGGAGTTACAGCAAATTGTTACTAGGGTTTGGAGTACAATTTTCATATAAATATTTTGTAGGATTACCATCAGATTACGAGGTATATACCTAGCTATATTAAATTGACAAAAACTAATAGTTATTTAAAGTAAATACAAACAGAGCTGCCATGGAATTCAACGATCAGAATCGGGCCCATAATAATACTATTATGGGTGGACTCCGGATCAACGACCGGCTGTGGTAGGCTTAGGACAACTGTCTTGATATATGTGAGCGTTTCCCTTACCGCCCATTCACTCCCCTTTTAAAGCCATAGAGTTTGAGATAAGGACATCGCGGTTTTAGATATTTTTTCTAGGAAAGAGTTAATTATTTTCCTATAGACCAAGATCCTTAAAGAGGTGAAACAGAGAATTGGCTGGGAGGACAAGAGCGCCAACTTCCACCGCGTGAAGGTGAACAGTGAAGCTGTTCCGGGTGACGGCATTTGCGAGATCATGGTATTTATTGTGTATTCGTGGTCTTTTGAGATTTTTGATTCTCATGGAACAGTTAATTCTATAATAAGGGCCATCTTCCAAAATAGGGAGTGAAGAGTTATATCTGAATGGAGGAGACTTTCAGATAAATGATACTGTTTAGAGACGAATTTAACTCCAGAATGCAATCTAAATTGCATTGCAATTGAGGAAGGTCTGCTAGTGGAATGTTTTTTGCCTTTAGAGCCATCCTACACAAACTGTATTGGTAGTTTGGAAGGTACTGTTGGACCCTTGTTGGCACAAGCCACTGAGAGGCAAGAACTTTGTCATGGCGGTAAGTATACCGTCCTTGATCTAAATTCGCCTTACAGCCAGCCAGAATTTGTCTAGCTGTGCAAGGGGTATTGCTACAAAGAGGGCATGACCTATCCTCTGAATAGCTTCAGCGAGCGAAGTTACTGGGGTCTGGAAGTGTATGCTGAAAGGCATTTCAATAAAATTTCAGCATCTCTGGTGTCCAGTCATACAACATTATCTTCCAATGCTTCAAAGGAGGAATACAAGAGTCCCCAACTGTTATCCAGTCATTCTGGCATTGAAGGCCAATAACATGAGCCATACTGTTGCTGTCGTAATCTCCTCGCAAGAGCGACTTTTTTAGGTCCACATCGCTCATGATTGTACAGCCATACCCAAGACCAGTGCCATTTTGCCTAATTCCAGCAAGAAACTTTTTGTGTAAGTCTAAGCGGGCATGTAGATCATTTGATTCACTGCGGCCACCTACTGCGTTCTTCGTTATTGCCGGATCCTGAGAATTGGACAGAATTGCAGTTTTGGTTATTCTGGAGTTGACATCAAGCAGATAGGGCAGTTTTAGAGCTAGCCCAAAGTGGCGTTTGGACCTGAAGAGAGCAGAGGGATCAGCCAGTTTAGCTAAGGGACAACCAAAATTTTAAACTAGCTATCACCAGCGCATCAAGATGGGACAGTTGGGTTTTGGTGAAATCATAAATGAGAAAGGACCATGACAAATGAGAAGTTATCTCTTCTCAAACACTGACATCAACATCAAAGTCATAATATTTGTGATGATTTTTGTACTTTTCGAGTTAGAAATCTTACCATAAAAATAATATTTTCAATAGGTATGTAAAATACGACTTCGTTTCCTTTCCTTCGAAAGGCGAAAGGCGATTTCCTGCATTTGTATTTTTTATATGTTTGTCTAATTGTTATTGTATTACGTGACTCTTGGCCAGAGCCCTCCTCCTTTACATTAACAATTCTTAACCATATCTCACCCCCACAATTAGATTCTTGTAGGTACGAATAACATTGTAACAGTCATATTTTGCACAGTTATGATGAATGAATCATTTCAGAACTGTAACAATAATCGAATCGTAACGATAAATCTATAATCGTTACATCCCTAGTTTTTTAAAATATGTAAATCATATACAATATATAAACATCCCTATTTGTCTGTGATGTTTTCTACATACCATACGGGTTAAGATAAATCATACTTTTAGATCATCTACTTGGGCAAATCTCCGAAGTGGATCTACAACCAGCTGGTGGAGAACAGCTGTCATTGGAGTCTGCTGGGATTCCGAGATGCGTCCGGCGGAGCTTCGACGTTTGATGTTTTGCTTCTGGACGTCTTTCAAGGCCTGCACTTGGCCTTTGAGGCCGGTTTCTTCAACTTTGACGACTTTGACGAGGCGAAATACCTGTTTTACGAGGTAATTGTATGCAAAGTCACATTAGTAGACATTATACCATTGATCAAGTAGCAACACCTCGAATAGAGGTTGCCCATAATATTGGACTGTAAATTGTAAATGAACATCTTCTATTCGAATCTCACATAAAGTGCATAACTCAGTATTGCTTTTCTTTCTTGTCTGAAAACTCTGTATAGAATCAAAGATTATCTCCGTACAGATATTAGAATTTTCATAATGAACTCATTTAAACCATTCTCTTTATTACGGTGACTCATATGTGGACTGTGTTAGCACAAATGGGGTTCAGAGGATACAAAATGCCTGCGCCAGGTTTTGCTTTCAAGTTCCACCCAGAATTCACGTTCCCCCAGATCCGTCAGATGCCTCTGATTCAACTCTCTACTT
>JAOPUG010000168.1:3527571-3537681 GCA_027564375.1 Micropterix facetella
AACAGAATGTCATTTAGTGCCTCAAAATCCACCAAATCGCGAATTTACAAAATTTTACCATTTTTTCGGTACTAGACAAGTATTTTAAGAGACGGAGTCGTATATGTACAGGAAACATGCGCATCCCAATGTATTTATATACAAGAAACGGAGTTTCAAAAGTTCAAATCCATATCGCCATCGGTGTCAGCCAGCGTTAGTTCCAATCAAGTCTGATTTCCGTCGTCAAGCGGTCGAAATCGCACAAACCCATCTTGTGCGACGAGCATCGACGCGCCGTCGACCTGCGGATTCTCCGACCCGTACAGATCCGACGACTTGGGTCGGTCGCCGTTGTTCGGATCATAGTAATTACGACCCGGGTTCAGTGTCTGTATACCGGACGAGTGAAATGACCCGTTGTTGTACTCGTCGACGCCGTGCGGGTGGTGATAGTGGTGCATGACTGGATTTTGATCGTAGGTCACGAGGTGGGAGGTTTTGAGCGGGTTTTTTGAGCGGTGTTTCCTGCGTGGGTTATGCGCGCTGTTATTCCGCGACGATAGCCGATCGAAGGACATGTGTTTGAAGTTATTGCGCGAGCTCCGGTTCGATCCGGCGATACTTCCGTACTGAATCACATTATATTCGTGATCGAGCGGGTTATCCGTATTGCGCTCGTCGATAACCGGTTCACAGTTGGAGTAATGATCATCGGATGCGGAATCAACGTAACCGTGATGCGTTTTAATCAAATGATTCGATGCGCTTTGACTCGAAGTTGCGTTGCTCGATTCCGTCGAGCTGCTGTGAGCGGCGTTTACGATAGAGCTGTGTCCGGAATAGTTTTCGTCGCACGGAGCGGCGAGCGCGGCGATCCGGAACTGCTGCGCGGTCTCCATCCCGGAACTGGAGCAGCACTGCTCCGGAACGATCGCCGCGTTACTCGTCTCATAAATTGGTTTCCCCGTTCGCAGCGTATATGTATGCAAATTCGTATTCGTATTGCAAATCGCCGGATAATCCGATTCGAATTGCTCATTACTCGAACCCGCTGTACACGGAAATAATCCGAGACCAGAGATTTTATGCCCGTCGCTTTTTTCGTGGTGTAAACTCGCGACTATACCAACTTTTAAACTAATCACCCAAGATATGAGACCGACTATACTAATTTCTAGAACGCGCAAAGAAAATTGATAACCCCACTGCAACCAGTTGTACTTCGTCATATTTACGTGAATATCCACACCAAAAATACCAAAAAGCTGTAACATCGCTAATAGGATAAATAGCATCGCCGTCGCCAGATTTATATGTATAGCTTGATATAAATTTTGAAAGCCATGTATATATGTGTGGGATTTTTTCTGTAGCACTTTTTTGAGACGTCGGTATACGTATAGGTATAATAATCCGAGACACAGGCAGACGAGGACATATATCGCTTGACATAGCATCGGTAGGATTTTACGGTCAGCGTCGTCCGGTTTCTTCGAGACACTCGTATTTTCAACTGTATGCAAAACGATACATGATACGACGTGCGCTACTCCACCGATTATGACCGTACGTGGCCGTACTAAAATCGCATAACAGCTATTCTTAAAATTAATACTGTTGATCAATAAAAACAGAACGGATGCTGCGAAAGAAATACTAAGAAATATTTCGGGGATATGTAGTAAGATTTCGCTTAAAAATAGCGGGAGTGAACTGTTTATGTTGTACGGATCGTAACACATGTAAAAGATGCGCATTAAACAGACTAAAACGAGTATTAAGTGCAGTATTATGAAATAGTACTGAGTGAATAAATGAGTGAATTTGTTATAGCATATTATTTTGAAAATTGAGTATACGGCGAGGATGGTGAATAGTACGGTCGCTAGGTAGATGTGTAGGTTCCAGGCGACGGGCCAGGTGTTACCGGATGAATTCGCCTGTCGCGACACACTTCCTCCTTTCCCGGACTTTCCCAAATTCTTTCCCTCTGTGTTAACATTCGCAAGGTTATGTATCCGCTCTGTCGACACCTCTGTGTCTTTCAAAACGAACCCGACCGTCGTCGCGACGGTTTTAACCTCTTTATTCGTTGCGAATTGTAGGTTGCGACGCGTATTGGACTCGCCGTTCGTCTCGATTATTAATGGCCGGTCGAGGTTGCCCATTTCGGGGTCCAGAACGGGAAGAGCGGAGCCCTCTGTCGACGACTCGACCCGTTCCGACGAGGGGCCCTTTTTGTCGGGGTTCACCGGCGGCTTGGCCGTCACTGTCCGCAGCAGAATGTCTGGGATGTCCTCTTTGCGGCCGTTGGAGCCGGAGAGAATCCGCGAGATGGTCGGGATGTTCAGCGAGTTGGGGACGAAGTCGGTGAAATTCGCCTGTTCCGGGACGCCTTGCGCTCGGAGATCGTCGATGCTGATATCCTGATCGTTGCCAACCTGTAAATAAATATTTTATTTAATTTAATTTCATTTATTTATCCCTAAGATTAGTAAATTATATTATTTACAAGGTATGTAAATAAAGTAATGAGAGTGGTAACGTAGCGCTCGATCTACAACTTTATCGGCTTCACATTTGAAAGGGTGGCGAGGCAACATCTGATGTATCTTCAGCACGAGTTGTAGCAATTATTTGGTGTTCTGTAGCAATTATTTTAGTGAACAGGATTTTGTAGTGCGTTCCGAAAAGGAGTGACAAAAATTTCGAACAAAGGTCATATCAAGCTTTGTTTTAGACCTAAGAGCAGTATGCCGGAAACTTTTGCAGACAGTGTTTTGTCAAACTCCTGGATTTTCAGGTGATTTCAAGCATTGTCAAAAGGCTGGGACTCAATTGAAGTTGTACCTCGCAGCTGAAGGCCTTCTACTGCAGGAAGTGATGAAAATACCCACAGAATCTGGGATCTTGTGCATTCTGATAGTTGGTTTATGGTGGAAATGACCGAGGTAGAGGTGAATTTGACTCATACAACTGTTGATCAGCTAAAGAAGAAGAAGCGGAGACATTGTTCCACTTTCTATGTGACTGCGTGAACCGCTGATGCAATCAAGGAGCAGAAACCCGGAAAGATGAAGAAATCGAAGAAAACGTTCCCTTAAATATACTAGAGTAGTGTATAAAGTACAGGACTGGGAAACAAACTATAAGCAAAAGGAGGCACGAAAGATCTGTAGAGGTCGCAGTGCGCTAGGCTCCAAAGCCCAGACTCTAACGCGTCTAATTTAACCTTATTCCCAAACCCTGGCCATGCCTATGACTTTAAGTGCTGTTTGCATCATATCGCTGAGCACATCACAGAATAACAACGGTATCGATTCTACTGTTTGCTGATGATTTGTTACTGATTCTCAGAACCAGCAGCCAGTAGACTTGTGGAGCACTCCAGCTTGATATTGATGCTGCATAGAGCTGGAGTTTGACTCTCACTTTGAGTTTCAATATATCCAAATGTGCAGTAATAACCCTTCACTCACGACTACACACTCACTGGGAGTCTACTTCGTCAAGAAACGGAGGTTACTGATCTCGGAGTGAATTTTGACTGTGAGCTCACATATCGTGACCATATAGTGACTCTGGCTGGATCATCGTATGGGCTGCTCGGATTTGTGGTCTGCAATCAGAAGCCGTTCACCGATATAAAGGTCATGAGCTTGTTGTATGACTTGATATTGAGCAGCAGACTGGAATTCAACGCTGTCATTTGGAATCCTCGTGAGAAGCTGTACACCCACCCTGATGCTCGAGAAAGTACAAAACCATTTTATAAAGTTCCTGTACTCCAAGCAATAAGGATGCTATGCTATCGAGTCATATCAAAACAGTTTTATTCGCGATATGGTTGGGTACAATTCTCTCCGCCTCAGAAAGATGCACTCAGTCATGCACATTCATAAGATATTTATAATAATAATAGAATAAGAATAATACTAATAAAATAATAGAATAATAAAGTAGTATAGTACAAATAGAGCTGCCATGGAATTCACTGACCGGAGTCGAGCCCATCATAATACTATTATTACACTTCTGGGGAGTGAGCGGTAGACTCCGGACTAATGACTGGCTGTGGTAGGTTTAGGACAGCTGTCTTGTTACATGTGAGTATTCACCTTACCGCTCATTCACTCCCTCATCGAGCCATAGAATTCGAGATGTGGAAATTGCAGTTTAAGGTATTCTTTCTAAGAAGGAGTTGAATATTTTCGTAGATATACCATGATCTTAAAAAAGGGGAAATAGATATTTGGCTGGCGTGAAGGTCAACAGTGAAGCCGTTCTGGGTGACGGCATTTGCGAGATCATGATATTTATTTCCCATGGATATTTGATTCCCATGGAACAGTTAATTCTACAATAAAGACCATCTTCCAAGATAGTGAGTAAAGAGTTATATCTGGGCGGAGGGCTGTGCATCTGAGACTTTAAGAGAATTGATACTGCTTAGTGACTGAGTCGACCTCCAGAATCCAATCTGAAGCTTTCTCGATTTGTAGTTGAATGTTTTATGCTTTCAGAGCCATTCCGCACAAATTGTATTGGGGGTTTGGAGGGTGCTGTCAGACCTTTGTTGGCACGAGCCACTGAGAGGCTAAAACCTCGCGAAAATATCAAAGACTTTATCAAATCCGCCTTGTAGTAAGCTAAAATATGTTTGACTGATGGTTTGACGACAAATATGTTGCAGTTTAGTGATTTACTTGTGTTTTATTAATGAACACGAAGCATTTTGAGCTCGGGGACATAATTATATCTATTTAGAATTTGGTACGCTTCGATCAGGTCCCCCACATTGTCTGTCCTCTTTCAATGTCCTTAAGGGGTAGCTCTTCATACAAAACTCTAATACAAATTATGCTCACAATTTAAAACGCAGGGTCATGAAACTTAGCGTAAAGTTTGATCATGGCATCGCACAGGCTGCTGATGAAGTAGATTTGTGAAAATATGTTACATACGAAAGTAATTAGCAAATTAAGATTTAGATGAAAACCTTAAAATCATTTTACAATATTGATAAAAAAAATTTGCTATTCTGACACTGTTTAGCTGTTATGTAGATATTGAAATATTATTATTTCCAATTTTTAATAGTGGTTTTTCTTTTTGTTGTGTCTTTTAATTTGACAATATTGCGCCATTTTTTTTGCTGATATGTTACATGTGAAAGTTATGACATTTATCTATTGTCTTTTCAATTTCCGCTTTGAAGACAATTTCTATCCTACTTAATTTTTGTTCACATTTTTTACTGTATTCTGCTTCATTTGCTATGATATGATTATGATAACAACTTTCTTTGCCATTATTTTTAGATTATACATTATTCTTAGATTATACATTTTTTCTGTTATTAATATCAATTATTTGTGATTATCAAAATACGTTTTTTTAAAGTTTTTCTAAAATGTTTAAATTAAACCATACAAATTCAATAATATTACGTAGCATTCTGATATCAAATGATTATTGCTGTTCGATGCTATGTTACTCTGAATTTAATAAATGGATTATTGATTATTGATAATACCTTTCATATTAAAAAAAAAACTATTCTATTAGTACCCTGCACAATACTATGATCTAATACTGTGGTACGTTTCATGACCCGTTATTTAAATTGTGAGTGTAATTCGTATTGGCCTTTTGTATGAAAAAGTACTTACCCTTTTTTAGCGGACTCTTAAGTCGACCTTCATATGTCTTGTCGCTCAGTGCTACAGTCATATTTGTCGCTCTTCTCTGCACTCTTCCAAAATATCTATGTCTTTTCTAAAATAGGGATTCCATATCCGGTATGAGTATTCGAGAAGTAGGCGAATATAGATTGAGGAAGAGATGAAAGAATAATGACAGGAAAAGTAGCGATATACATCGGCAATTTTGGCCCATTCAGTGTTTGATAACCCTTGACTTATCCAAAATGGTTTAAAACTATTCTAACAAGTTACTCTCAGCACCACCTATAGTTCAGATCCCCATCCGGGGCAAGTAAACCAGGATGCACCTGCAGCAGCACCTAGTGGTGTTATGGTCACCGGGGAGGCTGCATACTAAATTTGGTTAAGATCAGACCACGGAAAGTCTTCAAACGGACAAACGATCAGACTATATGCCCTGTCCTACGTAATACTACGGATGGCCAAAAAGCCTTGCTTATCAAATATAAGAGCGAATTTGCTCTCTTAACTATCTCAATAATTATTAGTGATGCAACGAATACGACTATTCGTATTAGCCGAATAGTAGACCCTTACCGCAATTCGTATTCGGTGAATAAACAATCACGAATATTAAAAAAATATATTTTGGAACGTATTTCTGTTTGACTGATTCACTGGCCTTCTGGCACGGAGCAGTAAACCACTCCATGCCTTCCGGCGAGACGATGTAGGCTGAAAAAAACTGCCCAAAAATATTTTTCATTGAAACCGTGTAGTTGCCTCGGAAAGGTTTTTTTCACCAGCGAATCGACAGATGTTGTGTTTTCTCAAGAAAAATTTGCTAGTTGTGAATTTTAATTACTAGAACAATAAAATAAACAGAAAAAGAATAATTAAATGGGTTTTTTATTAATATTCCGAGTTGTTCGTATTCGTATTTGTATCCGCCGAACGGTAGGTTTGATATTCGTATTCGTATTTGTGAAATTACTATTCGTCGCATCGCTAATAATTATGTGTGCCTCCTGTTTGAGATCCCGGGAAATAGTTGCGATGAGGTCCTTTTGAGTCATGACAGATTGTAGCGCTTTTCCTTCAATTACGTACTCGCAGCGCGGATCATCGGACCCAATATGGAGGATGGTGCATTTGTCTATATTGAGCATAAGCAACCGTTCTTTCGTCCGCTGCGCTATGCAATTGAGGTTATCCTGAACAATACGACCCTAGAAATAAGAACACGGTGGCATAGCAGTTAGGTCGCCCGATCTTACATTATAAGACTCCGGGTTCGATTCCTGACCGGGTCACCATTTTCCGTTTGGATAAAATCAACAGTATTGCATTTCAATTCTGTCGATCGAATGCAATAACGAGACACACACTTACACGCATGCATAAATATAAACACTTCATAGTAGGGTTTATTGTAAGAAATTGACGTATGATAGCAAACCCCCGCCAATTATGAAAAATAGCAATAGAGACTAGAAACAAACAAATATGATAGGATTTGCAAAAAACTCGATCATAATTACTTTAATGCTGGGAGTGTTGAGGACCTTCTTGCGCTGCGGAGGCTGCTGAGCATCCGGAGGGGAGGGCGGGGCGGCAGCCGGTGGCGCCGGCAGCTGAGGAGCAGGCGGACCGGGAGGTTCCTGAAAAGCACAGAATAAAACGTTGAGAGGGTATGATCTCGAAGACTCCTATTAAAATCCGGATTTTACCCTGTGAACATGGAAAAAAAGGATAAAGAAATATCACCACAAATGCATAGTATCCTATGCAGACGAAACTCAGAAACCGAGCAGATCATGAGCATTCTTACTATACGTCAGCGGTGTGACAGATCGACTAAGTCGAAATCGAAGAAATTCGATATAAATACGATCTTCGCACTGATCCGAAGTACAGCTCCATCTCTGAGGCATTTAAAGGATGTAATAATGCAGCCGCGGTTTAGCTTACGCCGGACAAATGTAGTGGCCCATAGCTACTCCGATAGAATCCATCGAGGGTGTGAGAAAAATCCACAATCCGCATGCATATCGAATAGCGAAACAAACTACTGGGTGCAGTTACAAAATAACATTGTGCTATTCCAGGAATAATTCAATATCCCCTGCATAATCCAGGAAGCCCTAGAATAAGAACCCCGACTTCGATTGGGACAAAGGCTTAAATCGCGGAGCCTTCTTCTTAAATTGTTTTCAATGCCAATCGACGATTGTTCTATACGTAGGTTTTGAAGCATTAGGTTTGCTAGGCTTTTTGGTACGTAGCATGGTTCAGGACCATATAATGTTACCTTTGCTCCCGCCTTAGCTAGTTCGTCGGCTTTTTCGTTGATGTTAAAATTTTTTCGAAAACAATGGGCACGCACATTGTTTTCGAAAAAGTTCACAATAAGCGTCCTTGCGGCGGAGTCATTCTTCGCCACGACATTGCTTCAGCGCATTGCTAAATTAACAATGGAATTTTTGAAGGCCTCAAATGTGAAACCGATGATGCATCCCTCGAATGGTCAAACCTCGCGCCCTGCGATTTCTTTCTGTTTCCGAAAATTAAGGATAAACTGCAGCTTCCACGAAACACATTTAAAATTCCAGAAGTGCATTCTTTAAGATGAACTGAGTAGGTACCGCTTCCTTCCTCGGATCCAACAATTTGTAAGGACTGTTCGGAAGGCATACAGCCAATAAAATAAAAAACCTTCGTGCCAATGTTACATCCATAGCCATAATCTCGTATAAATTCATACGAGTTTCGATAGAGGTGACTCTCAGACTCTTATCAAAGATTTGATATAATGAGATTATTATGAACCGAATGTATTTCTCTTTTCCGAGAAAACTACAAATCCCGCATTTTACAATATTTTATAATTTTTTGAGTTGTAATTTGCCCCCCCCCCCCCCACCAATCCAAGTCGATATTCCTGGCATAAATCGATGATGATATACAGACAGCGAATGGAGATGTTTCACTGACACAATTCTTGATTTTATCAATAATATAACTAATATACCTGTCCTGGTCGTATTGGTATCCTCTCGTGCCCCGGAATTAAAGATGGCGGCGGAATAGGCCTTCGGTTCAGGTAATTTCCGTTATCTGCGTTAGTACCTGAAATATGCAATGAATGAATTAATAAATGAAATGTCCGAAAGCTAGTTTCCCGTTGAAAATCACATAATTTGACTGAAGAACAAAAGTCGGCTCGGGTTAATTGATGACGGTTTACTCTACAATCCTTTAACGGAGTAATATTGAATGCTGTTATTAGCATCGTCTCAGATGATCGATATCGTGGATAGACTTATAATATGAGCCCGAAATAAAGTGTCAATCAGCTGTTTGGGTCAAATCTACAAAAGTTGACTGTTCTTGCATAGTACTGAAGAAAATGGTAGCTTTGTCCGTTCCAAAATTAAGGAGTATCCACAATTCCCTTGTGAGAACGAAAATCGGTAACTGCAGACTGGATACACAACTGTGCGTTTGCCAGGAGAGATAACCGAACTCGGCCATAAGGGTAACCCGAAAGTTCTTACACCATTAAGAATACTAAGGAGAGTTTTTGGAGTAGGAAAACAATGAATTGATGGACCATATGATAATTCCGAGCATCAAAGACAAGGTGCATGGACAGCGGTTTCATGACTCTGAAAAAGATGTCCAGCGTTCAAAATGGTAATTTTGACAACTCCAATTTTGGATTGGAATTACTGTTTCAAAATCGGTTTGGACGAATACATCGATTGTAATTAAATCGGTCATTTCGAAAAGGGTCATCTGAGACAAAAAATATTTTTTTCAGGGGACATAAAAAACTGCTTCTAGCCTTAAGTAACTAGAAATTGTTTACCAAAAAAACATTTTAAAAAAAGCTAAATTTGTTTAGTTTAATGTTGCAATTTGTATATTTTTATATTGTTTAATTAATTATTTAATATCTTAACAATATGCACTTTTCAAAATAACTGAGATGTCTCAATACAAAAGTGTCCTTTTCAAAATAACCAAGCAATCTATCTAATGGAATGTGTGATACCAGTAAAGAGAATTGTAAATCTGGAACAACCTGTATATTTCCTTTTTATAAACGTTGCCAAAGCATAATTTCCATATTTAACAGCGTTGAGTCCATAATCACGCATAATCGGCAATTTTTCAAGATTGCGGATTGTCATTTCACAGTGACATGAATCATTTGACTAATAGAATTTAAATTTATATTAAAGGACACATAGTTGCCAATATAATGAGCGGAAAATATTTTGGAAAAGTTCGTATATTTTGGAAAACGTTCGTATATTTTGGAAAAAGTTCGTATATTTTAGAAAGTTCGTATATTTTGGAAAAGTTCGAATATTTTGAAAAAGTGCCAATATAATGAGCGGAAAATATTTTGGAAAGCTACAAGGTTTTTTTACACTCACGTTTTTTAAAATTTGCA
>JAOPUG010000168.1:3586299-3597066 GCA_027564375.1 Micropterix facetella
CTCCGTGAACGTAACCAGAAGCAACCATCATTTTACCGGTGTTTCGACCTTTCTTGACTTTCGTCAGCAAATCCTCCAAAGGAAATACCCACTCCACCAGGACCTATGTTTACAGCCATCCTTCAACCACTGGAACAACACGCAGGGCTTGTATCATTCTAAAGCGCTTATCAAGGCTTATGACCGTAAGACTGCATATGAGGCCTTAGCACTAAATAGAAACAATTTAAGCATGCTGGTGAGGGCGCTCACGGGCCACTGTGGCCTGAATAGACAAATGTCAACCTCAATCTCCGGGACGCTAGAATATGCAGATACTGGCCAAACGGCAGACGAAACACCCATGTACCTCGTGAGCGAATGTGGCCCACTAATGCGCAAAAGAAACACCCACCTAGGTGGCTACTAGCTCCAAGCTGAAGAGGTAAAACATTCCAGCGCCAAGAGCTTATTGCGGTTGCTTAGCTTGCGATGCGTTGCGAACGATGCGAAGCTTAGCACGGAACTATAGTACGTGGCGATCACGATAACCAAAAATGGTCGCTTTGATACAAGGCTCAGAGTAAACCTTGAAACAGCCCCACACAACAAATAATAATTTTAAAAAATATGTAGGTGCATGAAAGAGATAAATATGTAGACGAAAATATGGCGCCGCGTCATTCCGTTGCAGCCTTTCTTAACGTTGCCGAAGTATAGGTTAACCACCCGACAAGCCCGGACGAAGGCGTCATCGCTTAGACGCCTATTTATAATTGTGCCAGCGCCAATGAGTCCGATTTTTTTTTATACCTGGGTGCGGGTGCGATTATAGAAATAGACAATGGCGATTGGTTGTACTGTCACCGGTGATTTTATTAATGATCGATCGATTTTTCACAGAATTCACTTCAAAAAGAGTTATTTATCCTGTTAACGTTATGGATCGGCCAATAAACTTAAATCAAAATTTAACTTCATTCACAGGAATCCATTTTGAATGAGTTTATTATGCAGTACTAAAATAAAATCTAGCACAGCCATTTTGATTGTCTGGAGTCTCCGCTCGGTCTTTCTATACAGGCACGGTTCGAACACATAGTTGCCATAGATCATAACCTACGAGTATATTCGTTATTTCGTATTTTCGATATTTACCATTGGCATCCCTTGTCTTAGTCGACGGGTTCTAATTATGTATTATTAGTAGGAATCACGTCAGAAGTGAAGGACAGTGATTTAGGTATATTTCGGGGACCGCGTGTTGGCTTTGAATACCCCTGTCGAGCCCTATACCGCGGTAGTATCAATTTTCGATCATTCTCCAACCATCTAGATACGCGAAGCTATCAATAACCTATAAATGCCGTTTCGCACTGACCTCTCCCAGGCAGAGGGCTGTAATTGAGAAACTTCACATTCCGAAATATGGAACGATTTAAAGAGATACGTAGTATGACATGAATGGATATTATTGAACAGTAAGATAGACGCGGATCATATCTTTATACGTAACACGTGCGCTAAGGAATGTTTACATTGCAGTTATTTTATTGCTTAGGTATGCTGTCTTCTACTATTGGCCCGTGTTTTTATATTTTAAAATATATTATTAAAAGAACTCTCTCAAATTACATAATATCAATAGGTAAGTAAATGAAAAAAAGGATGGAAAGAATACGTATATTTTTAAGACTCTATCACAAAGTATTTAAGGATGAAGTACCATTGATTATTATCGGGTTGTCAGTTTCATCCTTTTGATCCTAATAATGCCATTATTCACCCAGAAGTATCTGTATTACTTTTCTCTGGCTATTTTTCTCGCCTCTGAGAATAGATACGTTAGTCTTGATTGAGTGCTTGCTGGATGTAAATGGGTCTTTCCCTTAATTGCCAAGGATACCACTGTTCAGTTTGTCGTTGGCATTTATTGTATGAGTGCGATTATATATTTTCAGCGAAGCTAAGGAGCCATTTAGTGCAGTTGGCGAAGTAAACCTTACGATTGCGGCGTGCGATGCCTGATTCGTTTGGTTTTTATATTTGAGAAGAAGAATATCTTCAAGTTCCATCGACTTGTAGGTTAATGCCAATGAATAAACCTATTGTATAACCGTCGACCGTCTATGTTATTAGAATGGAGTCCAGTTCTCAGATTTCTAATTTGAAATTATTTGTGGATTGGTCACGTTCATCTAGTTTTGACGCCAGATATTCTATCTTCTGGCATAGAATCTTTATTACATTACATAATAAAGGCATATAACATAATTGGCGGGTTTATCATTACTCAATGACATCTTACGCTAACCGTTTATTATTCATTTATTTATTATCTCAATTTTCATATTTTCCCGAAATCTTGAACTAAATACAAACAAGTCACTGAATTGAGAATAACCCGTTCTAGGGTATGTAGACACCATATGTTGAAGAATAACAGAATACATAACTTAAAGATAGAAAAAAAGACAAAAAGCAAGATGTCTAAGTGCGAAAAGAAATACAATATGATAGGATAGGGAAGGGTAAAGATCGTGCTTTGTTGAGATATTTGTTTAATGACTCTTTGAAGGTTAATATCGATGGAGCGCTTCTGGTGTGAGAAGGTAGTTCCATGATCGGGCTGCACAGATACTAAATTAATACGAACATGAAAATGACTGACGAATATGAAATTAATACGAATATGGGGATGATTGGAGTGAAAAACTATATGATTCGAAAAGAGAGTAAATAGTTGCTTAATATTCATAGGCAAATTGGGATTATAAAGTTATGGAGAAGATATACTATATTATAAATAAGATTAAACGAATTTATGCGTGAAGTTTTTAGCACACCCACGTTTCGGCGATGTTGCAACCGCTATTGTCCAGAGTAGACTACCGTTGTTAATCTACCCTATGCAATGGAAGTTACATCATTGCCGAAACGTCGGGTGCTAAAAACTTAACGCGGTAAATTCCTTTAACTTTTTATTTATAATGCCAAACAATCGCGATGTTCACGAATCGACGGTCATTGCAGTTTATTACGGTATTCTGTAATGTGGTCAAATTTGCATAGGTCGAAGTCGTATCTAATGCAGATAGTTTGTAAGCGTTGCCGTGCGTGAGCAGTAGTAATATGGTCAAATTTGCACAGGTCAAAGTCGTATATAATGTAGAGATTTTGTAAGCGTTGTCGTGCATGAACAGTAGTAATGTGGCCAAAATTTTCATTGGTCAAAGTTGTATATAATGCAGATATTTTGTAAGGCTTGTCGTGCATGAACAGTAGTAATGTGGTCAAATTAGCACAGGTCAAAATCATATATAATGCAGAGATTTTGTAAGCATTGACGTGCATGAGCGGTAGTATAGTGGTCACATTCGCAAAGGTCAAAGTCGTATATAATGCAGAGATTGTGTAAGAATTTTTCATTTAATTGATTTTTTTTTAAAATCTAGACATAAAATAATAAGGTGGACGTACTTTCGTACGTAAGTAGATTTTTGATCATTTCTTATTAACGAAGATAAAGGAAAACAAAAGCTATAGTATTAAGAAATCAGTCAAATGGTGCTATTTCCATCTCGACTGAGTGAGAAAACATTTTTATGTAACACCCCCTTTTCCCCTAGATAATAGATAAAAACATTTTTTTACAGTTGACTTAGGCTATGTACGGGCAAGCTACATCTATGACTATGTTAAATTTGATGTTGATAGCTTTAAAAGTTTCAGGGGCAAATGTCCAATGCCGCGTAAGTCTGCAGAAAGACCTGTCAGAACTCTTCTATACCTTCAATGGACAGCAATAGGGACATGCATTGGCATGCATGCTCTTCAATTCGGTTCTTGAGAAAGCAATACGTAACTCTAGTATCAATACTCCCGGCACGATCTTCAATAAATCGGTATAACTACTGGCGTATGCGATATGCGATATCATTTCACGCTCTCCAAAAGCCCTCAAGGAAGCCTTTTAGCATTGGCACAGAAGAGAAGTGTAAGGGCTTGAAGATAAATCAGGAGAAAACCAAATAAGTTAAAATGTGAACTCAGCTTCACCTTTTGCCATTGGTCCCTATACCTATCAATCTGTTAAGAAATTCACATACCTCGGCTCATTAATTAGCAGCGACCACAAGACTAGTGAAGAGGTGAAAGTACGTTTAATGTCTTCAAATAGGTGTTACTTTGGACTCCAGTCTCAAACGAAATCCCATCTGATATTCTGGAGGACGAAATCAACCCTAGACACGAACTCTAGGACGAAGGTACTAGATTTATTTTATCGCCAAATTCTCCGCAGGATATTCGGTGCCCTGCAGAAGGATGGCGTGTGAAGAAGAAGAATGTATAAAGAACTGTATTATAACCTATATAATGATGTGCATGTTCAGAGATACCTGAAAATCGGAATACACGTAGTTAGAGCATGTGGAAAGTATGGAAAATGAACAGTCGTCGAAACGTATTCTTTGTGAAAATCCTAAAAGGCGTCGTAAAATCGAACGACCAACTGCGATTTCTTGTTTCCGTGGTTATAGACCAAAGTGCAATTAGAGTAAACAATTGGAACTGAAGAAGATTCTTGATGAAGCCAAAACTCACAACGAGCTCTAGAGTTAGTGATGATGACGTTGATCAAAAAAGTCGAAATGAACAACTTTTGAAAGGCTTATTAATTAAAGCAGAACTAGAAAAAACTGGCTTGATTCTGTGATTAAAAAAATGGCTTGATTCTGTGGTTAAAAACCTAAATGCACTTCAGGTGACGAGCCATATTATACAATATACTGGAAGTACATTCGCGCTAATTTTAATTATGATAATAAAGCTTTTAAACTGATCGTGATGATCGACGGTGCTTTGATCGACGGCTTTGGTACCGAACCCTAAAGACTGACTCTTGTCAGGGATCTCCAATGTGAGCCCTCTTAGTAGGCGCAGCGGCGATATCAACCATCTTTCCAGCCCAACGAGCTGCCCCCCCCCCCTTCCCCACCGGTTTCCGGCGGATGTTCGCGCCGACGAAAGTTTTCTACGTGTTTTTCTTGGACGGAGTCCGCTGCCAATTTTCCAAAGGGGGAATGGGATCACACCCTATCCCCCTCCCCTTCCCCCATCTTTTTCACTCTTTTCGCGAGATTTTTTACCGCGCGAAAGAGTGTTTAGCGATAGAGAGCTACTGGCGAGTGTTACAAAGTGCCTGAAAGTGGGCCGCTTGATTTTTTTAGAAAATTATGAACTATGTTGGTCTATATTTCACATGTCTATTGTTGCATTAATTTGTGTGTGTGCAATTAAATTAAAAAAAATGTAACAGTTAATTTATAAACTGTTCACTGCGATGTAACTTCAAACCATTATTTATAAATACTGCTTCCAGAGAAACCAGCAACAGTCAGACGTTAATAGATACCTTCTTAATTAACTTTTCAAAGCGGATTATTGTCTCCCGCCGCAACTTAGATGTAGGTGTATGAGACATTTTTTATTTTCATTTAATTTAAATTTTTTAAAAATCTATAAATAAAATAATAATTAAGCATCAACGTAAAATAAATAAGTCCAAGGAATATTAGAAATTAAGGAAACTTATTAAAGCACTCGAATTGGAATTATGTAAACTTACTGCCAGACATCCAGGCGAAATATGACTGTTTACATGACAAGTTCAATTTTTGCTTTAATTCTGGCTTTCCTTACAAACAATCGAAACATATATCCCCACGAACGTAAATGATGGATAACAAGAGAACTCATCAACAAATGTAAACAAAAAAGAAATATGCAAATGATCTGCAAGTTAATTCGTAAATTACATATAACTTAATTCCTCAAAGTATTCTCACATATCACAAAAGAAATGAAGTTAGCTAGTTACCATTTAAATTTTATTAACAACTCAAATAATAAGAAGCAGCGTGGCGAGCGATAAATAGAATAACAGGTAGCACAGTTTCTAAAAATGGACAATAATGTTACTAGATATTGATGGAAAAGAAATAGATTTTTAATTTATAGGTACGTCCTCAACCTCTAGTTAACTATAATTACAGAATTTCTAGGTATAACCATGCTTGATATACTCTTATTAGGCAATTATACTTGTATTATAAATTTTATCGACGATTTTGTCCTTCACAAAATAAATTATTTTCTATGGAAGACCACAATCGCCTTTGCTTGGCACCTCATTCACATCAAGAGGGTATTTCTTTTATTATGTATGGATGTTTATTATACTTAGGATGTTTATTATTTCTGTGGTTGAAAACAATAAAACATTAAAACTAAGATGCTTTTGATTTGGTAAAACATTCTGTAATCTTGTGATATACAGGGACGTAGTTTACGAACCGGGAGGTTACAATTTTTATCGTAGGTTGAGAATACTAAATTATCGCAGTGCATTTTAGGTAGATGATCGACGTTAATCGATAAATAGAGTGAGATATTCTTATGCGTCTGTGTCAAAACTTGTTCGGGAGACACCGAAGTTTAATGCATAATCGTTTTCTTACAATCGTGTAAACTGTGATAAAATCTCCTTAGAAATGTGCCTCGCACATACGATAAAATAAGTACCTAAGCACACACTCGAGTTTAGCCGAGGAGCCGAGTTGATAGGTAGAGCTGGAGGATTTCGCGACAAGCACTTTTTAATCGATTGAAAATACTAATTGCCCATTTACCACGTTTTAAATATTTTTGCTTTATTGCCAATCCATTCAAAGCCGATCCTGATCTCTACGTATAGGTACGTGCATTATAATCAGCTTAGCGGCTTAATCTACTCATGAACCTGACTGAGCAAGTCAGAAAATTCTCAGGGAGCGGCGACTCCTCGGAGCGAAGAGGTTCGGAACTTCATCTGTGCGCCGGTAGCAGCGAGCAGTGGCGAAGGGAGAAGGACGTTATTCCAGGGACGACCCGCGTATCGCGTATAACTATAATAACGTAACTTGTAATTAATATAATCTTGTTAGTCTGCTGCTCCGCAGGCGAAAGTGACGAAAAGACGCCTCCCTAGACATTCTACTTAATGTGATTCGTGCATATTAAGCCGGTTCCCCTGGAAAAACGAAGATAACCCGCTCCGGGCTGCGACCTTTCCCGGTTGCAACGGTAACGAAATAGGATAAAAACAATCTTCAGGAAACATTTATGGAACCGCAACCACTGCAAACTATATAGAAAAGTATATATTAAGTCCTTAGGCCATACTGAAAGTTTTTGGATTCTGATAAAGTAAAACACTTAAAATGTTTATATTGTAATTACTGTTTTTCGACGTATTCTCCCTGACAATTAATACACTTTTTCATTCTTTGCAACTATTAGAAAACCCCGTTGGCCCAATCTTATTTAGAGGTCTCTACAGTGGTTTCTCGGATCGCTATCACCGCCACTCTGGGGTCGTGAGCCGTATACCTCGAAGTTTATCCTTAATATTTGGAAACAAAAAGAAATCTCAGGGTGCAATATCAAGAATATATGGGGGATTCGCCATCAGTTCCACGTTTCAGGTCTTTAAAAACGCCGTTGTCATTTTACCAGAGTGGGCGGATGCATTATCGTGATGGGAGGACTCCTCTGTTGCGCGGGGACGCTTCTCATGAACCTTTTCTAAAACACTGGGCGAGCAAATGATAACGTACAAATCTGCAGTGACTGTTCTTCGGTTTTCAAGTGAAATTGACGCGTAATGTCCCGTCTTGCTAAAAAGAAGCAACCGTCATTTTACCAGTGCTTGGACCTTTGTTGAAGTTCGTCGGCAAATCCACCAAAGGAAAGACCCACTCCGCTGATTGACTCTTTCTATTAGGTTCGTGATAGTACACCCAGCTTTCGTCTCATGATACGATATCGATGATTGCCCTCTGTCGTATTTTTTTTATCATTTTATCACACCACTCTACATGTTGTCGTTTTTGAAACTCCGTTAACTCATGAGGCATCCTTCTCGAATAAAGCTTTTGAACTGTCAGATGTACGTGCAAAATATCTTGCATTTGGCTCATTTTAATGTTCAATGTTGTACAAATTTGGTAACATTTTATTTTTTATCCGATTGAATTAGTTGTCGTACAACATCAATATTAGTTTCTGTTACCGCTGTCACCGGCCAGCCTTCGCGTCAATCATCTTGGAGATTAATAAGTCTATGTTAGAATTCATTATATCAGAAGCAGGTACACAGAGCTACGAGACGGGGCTTCATCACCAAAAGGTAAATTAAGTCTTTGGCAACTTTCTTGTTGACTTAAACCACAGCGAAAATCGTACAAAATCATACATCCAAAATTTTCACGACCTAAATATATCTTTAGGTAAACTCGCAATTTTCAAGATGGCGCCATAAATAAAAAAACAAATGACAGATGTAAGAAATACAATGTATTCTACAGCCAAAGAGTTCATTACTTTTTTATATCTCTAACGCAAGTGGCCAGTTCCAGAAACTTTCAGTATGACCCACGTATAAACTCGTAGTTCATAATTGTTTTCAAATCAGTTTTTTCTTATGGTACCTATATTAAATCGCCGTGTTTAAATACCCGGCTTTTGTTAATTATTTAAAATATAATATGTTTAATGTAACTGCTGTGTCCTATTACCCAAACAATACAAAAAGACAGAGGTGCACACACGATAGGAGCGAAGCTCTTAACTAATTCAATGTTTATTTTAAAGAAATTTCTTAACGGCAGTGCCATCTGCCATCTATCGGCGTTCCTAATACTGATTATAACGGTATCTACACTAATTTCGCTACAGTCCGCAAGAGGGCGTCAATAATAATAGCAAAAATCCAATTTAACGCGTCGTATTGGACAAGTGAGAAAGGTTTGAGAAACGGGGGAAGGGGGGTTAACTTGGAGGGGGGACAAGTGACATTCTGACGATAAAGCGTCTCACCAAAAGCATCCCGTTACAGTTTTTGCCAGTTCACTCTCGCCGCGCAAAACCCCGGTACAAAAGCTTCGCTCCAAAAAAAAATATATAAAAAAAACGGTCTCGGCGTTGATAACTCGTTATCTGGACTAACTAAATCCATCCATTTTGCAAATTGACAGCAGTAATTCTCAGCATTGCTCTCATTCGTGTGTATGCTTCCCGTGGCTAGTTTGCAGGTTGCGTCGTTAGTACGTGTTCGCTTGGGGGGGGATTTGGCGAATTTCTCTTCGGCGACTTGTCGAACTGAACCGGCGACCGAGAGGCCTTCCTTCCAATCACCGTATGGACGCCGCCACCTCTCCGAACTCCCTCGCCAAACTCCGGAACAAATCACACCATAGATAGAGTAGATTCATAACATATCGAGCGGGAGATAATCCAAGAAAATAGTTTTTTCGGTATTTCCTCCTAATTTTCTTTTATTTTAATAATGTTGCCGTTTTTTCAGTATTTTTCTACAATTTCCGGATTAGTCACGAAACACCATTTTATGCGATTGGCAACATCGGTTTTTGTTTCATAGTTGGTAGCGTCATGTTTTTAAAGCATGGGTTGGCAGCACCATTTTTCAAAATTGATAGGATAGCGACTTATTTTTTGTTAAATCGACATGATATTATAGGGATGTGTGCACATAACTTTTTTAGATGGCGCCAGCGGCGACTCATTCTTCGAAAGGTGTGAATTAAAAGAATCGTCGCCCGAGCGACCATCCTTACGGAGCTGATGTGTGAGGAGTAAGGGAGACATAGATAAATTACTATTATGCACCTGAGGGAGAAGAAATAAAACATGACGGTTTGACGGATGGGGAGTGTTTATAACTGGCTAGCACATCGGCAGCCATAATACTGTATAAAATTGCAATATCCTAGATATTTTCTTAGAATAATTCATATTAGATTGAAGGTGTTAGATATTTTAATTAATGGCGATAGAGTTTTTTTCGGTTTTTAATAGTATTATGGCTAGAAAATGTGCCAGTGGCAGAAAATGTTCTACGTCCCCCTATCGCGGTTTTGTCCATTTTATTAAAAACAAGTTAAATATATTTTCGAAATGTCGTAATAATTCATCAATAGCAACATTCATCAATAGCACACACTAACCTATAATTCATCAATAGCAACATTAGAGATAGCTTTAATAGTTTCCGAATTATGGGTCACCGAACTCGATTGTTTACTCGTTTCATACCAAATATTTAGCCAATAAGCTTCTTTTTCCCGTAATTGGTGAATTTTATGACAGCCATTACATATATGCAAATAAAGCGAGACGGCATACTTCCGCGTCCGTAACTATAAAAAAAATCAGGAGATTTTTGAAGGTTGTTGCACAATCATTTCTTTACAAAGATTAGCGGTTTTAGCATAAGAAATATACAACGATTTAACACGTCTTTCGTCGTGTTCATTAATGTATTCTCCGTTCCGTATATCCGCAAAGCCCCCCTTTTAATAAATGCAATTCGCGCCCCGTTTGTCTCCCCGTGCGCGCGCTTCAGAGGGACGCCGGCGTGCAATCCTCCTCGTCGCGTATTCAAAGGAGCCTTAAGTCGAGAATCGCCTTATCTGCCACTTATGAGACAAATTGAATCTTATTTGTCCGCTTACCTCCTCTCGCGGTGTGGAGGAGAAACTCACAGACGGCGAAAAATTTAGCTCGTTTCGCACTCGCTCTACCTTCTGGCCGATCGCTTGTAACAGTAATTCCTTTAGTTATAAATCATACAATGTATCATTTCTTTTGTCTCAACTTACCTTGGCTCAACTTTACAATTTTTTAAATTTAATATTATTGTTTATTAAACATTAAATTATAATAAAA
>JAOPUG010000168.1:3597580-3607620 GCA_027564375.1 Micropterix facetella
TTTATTTATTGTTTTAAAAATATTTTAAAGATATTTTTAAGATTTTTATTTTTTTTAACATTGTTTGCCGTACAAATGACTATGTATTAGAATTAGAGTATTTTATTTATACGATAACTTTTTTGTTTTATGAATATTTAATTTTTCAGCGTTATGAAAAAAAAGAGATAAGACACCTATATTATTTTAAGTTAATAATATATCATTCTTAAAGAGTGTCGGGAGGCATCTTTTCTTCTTCTTCAAATCGGATATCTCCAATTATCTAAGCTAGATAAGTATAGGCATAATTAGAGCACGCGACAAATCAGACACGGTCGAGAGACGGCGCTGTAGGCCGCGTCGCCCGAGCGGGTGGACAAAATTGGTCGGTGGTCGAAAAGGCGCACAACAATCCTCTGCTTAATGATGGGAACGACTTACGGCTCATATAAGGAAGGCGTTCGCTTCGTTCCATTGTTGGTTTTTCACGGCGTCGATCTCAAAATACACGATCGCGTGTAGGGATCGGTGAATACACCAGATCAGGAGAGCCGCGACGGCGCAACTTGGTAAAAAACGACAACTTGGTTATCTAAATTCAGTTTAAACCTACCAAAGTTGTTCTTTCTTGCATGCATATCGAAGAAAATAATCGTTTAATATGTCTAAAGATTAGGATACAGCGCTACAATTCTTTCACAACAGAGAACGTTTACCACATGTTGGTTTACAACTGTGTTTTTGCAACTGTGTAGAAATGATAAGCGAACTCCGTAAGTGGCGTATAATCCTCTGCCAGGATAATGCTCGTTCTTATACCCCGGCTCTGAAAACAAAGGGTTTTTTGGAGCAAGAAAACATAGAGTTAATGGAGGATGTTCCCTTACAGGCCTGCTCTAAGTCATAATCATTAATTTACATCCCTGACAATCAAATATATTGTTGCGTGATCAGCGGTTTCCAGACCCCAAGAAGCTGTCCAAGCGTTCAAAATGGCTATTTAATAGCCCTAACATCGGATTAAACTTACCGTTTCAAAGGTTAGTTCGTGCAAATGCCAAAATACTTTGGTTTTAGTGGAGTGTAATTCGAAAAATAAGTATTTAGTAGTTATTGTCAGTTTGCCAGTTTGCTATTCCCAATCATTTCGGTGTGTCCCGCGTGTAAACGTATCGTATTTCAACTAGATACGATATGGTTTTTTGCTTTTTTATTGCAAAATAAAATATTATAGGAATAGCGAACTTATTGCATATTCGCAATATCTTACAGCCAACCATTGCAGATCAAGTATTTATGTGTGGCAGCAAGATAGTACGAGTACATATTAACATATATAATATATGATAGTAGTTAGTTAAAGTAGTAAAGAAATTCATTTAGAAGATGATGCTTTTGGCGTAGAAATTAAAATAATAAAAGCTAAACGCAGCGAAGGATTCTCATGAATAGATTGGAAACGCTTATGTATAAACGAGATGTATGAACGGATATGCAAAACTTTCGACTATTCTAGGTTTAATGGGAGTCCCTTTGTCACCGGTGCATGGCCACTCTTCATCTATCCATATCAAAAACCAAGCTCATCATTGTGCTAAATAAAATGTCTCCATTAGATTTAATAACATCTCTCCGTATATGGCTTTGTATTCTGCCAATTCTTCCATTCCTCTTCAATGTTGTTAACGTATCGCCATGTCATGATTAAGAGACTCTTGACATGTGTATATCAGTCTATCTACTTGCCGTTTGCTTGCTGAGAACTTCGTAAATAATGCGACCGTAGTAATTAATTCTGTAGGTCTCAATCTCTGAATTCCTCGATTCGGTCTCGCATCTCGTCCTCACCTTCTTGTATATCAGTCAACAGCCTAGAGTACTACCCATCATACCTCAAGAACGCCGGCCTCACTCCGATAGCTCCTAACCTAATCTTACCTAGCGTCCTCCACGTCATACGTCACGACCCCCCTCCCCCCTCTCTCTGATAGCTCATAACCTAACGTCCTCCCCATCATACCTCAAGACCCCTGCGATCATACCCCTGCGATATCTCTCACAATATTATGCAACTCTCGCATTTATTTCATCTTCCTTTGAGTTGTAGCAGGGAATAATCCTCTCTGGTTCGGTTGCTAACAACTAATTCAAGCGACCCTCGTCGCTCAAGCGGATCTTTCTAAACCGACTGCCTAAATGGCAGAGCTGGCCGACAAATCATAGAAATTTCGTCAAGTATTTCTACACCTACTGTATATATTGATAGGGTATTAACGGTTACGTGCATCTTGGGTCTGATGGCCGCGTTTATGTTATCTTTTGGTCGGCCCAACTCACGGTTCAACTCCTATCTGGTAGCTTCCTGGAAGAGGGACTTAACCTAGTGAAGCCGAAGTGCGGATCTGGGAGAAAACCTCGGTCGGACCTGGGCGGTTCATGCACTGGTCGGCTGGCTCGCTATACTGCTCAATCGTCAAAAAAACAGAGGAGTCTGGAAAAGTACGTTTCGTTTAACAGTGGGGGCTGAAGTTGACTGATATCATATATCATTAGAAACGATCCGTTGGCCACCCAATTCCGAGTGGCGTTAACGGGCAAAGGGTGCCTCAGATCCGTGATAATTCGAGTGACGAATAGCCGTTCACATCAGGTAGAGATCGCGCAAGGAACCTCGAATCACTGACCAGACTGGAGGCAGGAGAGATCCGTCCAAATCTGGTAGTAAGTGAGTGAGGCTGCCCGCTGGATAGCAATTCCCAGTGCCTCACCGTAAGGCGTTGGACTCTTACGGGTTGTTGGCTTAGTTGAACTGTAAACTGTCTCTGTCTGCAAGTCTTTGCGCGTTCATCTCAGGGCGACAGGACGACAACAGCCGTAGTTATAACAACCTGGATTGGCGGGTTTGCCCGTAGCACTGACACCTCTCAACTGCACATGCTGATAACATTTTAGCAGTACTAACAAAGCAAATTCAGGATTTATCGTAAAAAAGTAGCGGCCTTTAATTTTTGAAAAGGAAACACTGACAACAAACGTCGGTTAGAATCACTCATATTCCGTGTAGTTCAAGTGACAGATATAATACGAATATAGCAAAGGGAATTGTGGTCCAAAACAATCTATATAGTGGTGTGACATACCAGATAGTAGTGTCCACTAAATGTAGTTTCAATCACATTAATGATGTTATCTCGCATTACATGTTATCCTATATAATAAAGGGCATGATGTTTTCTTTCGGCACGAGAAACCGGATTTTACGTACATTGATCGAGGGAAAGTAATACCATGTTGTATAACCTGCGTCCGGAATATTGACATTGTCAGTTGACATTTTCAGCGTTCAAAATGTCTGAAATCTTTCTCTACGCGCTCACATTTTACAGCTGGCCACGCTAGTAAGCTATACGGTTGGGATGCGTTCTCTCTTTCTAGCGGAATGGTAACCTAGGTGCCTGAAAGAGATAGATAGATTCCGTGAATATGCTGCCGGACCGCATCCGACGGTGGGTTTTTTAGAGATGCCTACCTATACATTGAGCTAATAAAATATATGAAGCTTCTACAGCGTAAATTTGCTTCTCGAACGAGGTGGGACAGATTAAGATATTTTTTTCCCCATTTCAAAAAGGGTTCTTTTTGGGATCGGCTTATATACCGGCAACAATCAAAATTCGAATCTAATGAATAAAAGAAACGAGCTCGTTATGAACGGGCTTATATTCTAGTTTTACAATAACTGTCTCATAGTATGTCAATAACTATACTCATGCTATAGTATATGCAATACAACAATGTCATATGATATATTCATGGGTACTATAATTTTAAGATAGTATTCAACTTTATTGTTGTATTCATTGTTGTCGCCCATCATCTTGAGTTCGTTCTGGTTAGGTTTTTTCTTAGTGCAGCCGCAGCATATCCACGTCAAGAATTAAATCACAAATCGTCGTTCTTAAAATCTTAACCCGAATGTTGTCAACCGAATAGCATGGAAACTTCCGCGTGTCTTTCCTCGTATACGCGTCGCTGATGTTGTTTTTATATCCGTTATAAAATGGAGGGTAATTTGCCTCATTGCAATCATTGTTTCATGTCAAATGGCTTTAATATCGCAGACGTCACAAGCAGCGACAGCGTACCGTTTCGTAGAAGATTACTCATTGTTGGACCAGGTGTCAAACTCATCAGAAGTACACGGTACCTGGCCATATTAATAAGGCCATTTTACATTTCGATATTGATTTACACTTTTCAATTTTTTGTAACTTTTGAAAAGAATTTAGCTTCAGGTGGTCGTGATATTTACTTTAAGTAATGGGTCTAAAAACAAAAACAAAAACTCATTTAATATGCAATATTAGAAGAGGAAAACAGGGTAAAATGCTACCATTAGGGATTTTCCTCCATAAAAGACATTTAGCATACAAATTAAACAGTAGATATGTATTAGCATGTAAATTGTAAACATTATGTTGAAATAAATTAAAATGACAAATCAACAAACGTTTTGTAACTACTTATATAAAATGTAAAACACTAAGAAAAACCATTTTACCCCGAGGGCGGGGAAAAATGGGTCAGCAGATGGGGCAAAATGGTTTATTATTTAGCAATGCAGAATGTGCAAATATGATGATATTCATCATCGTCGTCGTCCTAGTCAGCGCAGGAGCAGTGAGCCCAACGAAGACACTTCCTGCAAGGGACCCAACCTTCTCTTGACTGTGAATACGGGTATCTACAGTAGAGATATTCCGCGTTATTTTCTTCATCGGTACTTCCGGAACTGGTATCATTCCTAATATTCAATTTTCCGCATTACCGCACTTTTTGGCTTCATTCGTTGGTAATTTATTCTTTACCTTATAAATGTTGGCTTAAAGTTTTGTTTTTTTAACCAGGCATTGATTGTAGCTTCATCTTATATGGAGAGCTGCCTAATATAATAGTTTTTTCTCTATGATGCATATCCCGATGTCTCACGGAAATTATTCTGGAGATCGCTAAGATATCCCTAGGAGAAGGCAGTGGAAATCGTCATTGTTCTAAAGCGAGGTATATGAATAGGCTCAGACTCTGAAGGGGTCAGTAAATTGTCAGCTCTATCGGTGATGTAAACCTGAAGTCTACGCCGGCTATCAATCAATGAGATGTTCAATAGCTCTCATCCTTGTATTTCTATGTTGCAGGCTTGAAGCTTATGTAGATTTGGAATCGAGAATTGATTGAGAAATGTCGTTTAATGGAATATCTGTAGTCATCGAAGGTAAGAAGTCATTGTCTGAGGAGATATTCGGTCTCACTGGCCATATTTCTATTTTTCTGAATTAATTTATAGCGGTTGTCATCGTTAGAGCCCTGATGTAGGCAGCTCCAAACAATTTTTCAACCTGGTGTTCTGAATCAATAGCCCTGGATGACCGCGTAGCTATTTCTTAATTTCTTGAGAGTAAGTACCCACTCAATGGTTTCATGAAAGAAACGTCTAGCGATTGAAGACGGTGTGTGCTATGACGAGGAGAGCACAGGAGAAATACGCCGTTTTTCTCTAGTCAAAACAATCAAATCCATGCTCTTGGTGCTGGTTGCGTGTCCGTCCAGTAAGATTACCACTTAGACGCTCTCGATTAGATCACAAATTTCTTAAACCATTGCATGAAAACGCTTTGATCAATCCATTCACTTTGGTTGCAATGTGCCCAGTACCTGGTGCTATATTATCCAATATCCCTGACAACTTTCTCTTCCGTGGAAATATCATCATTGGTGGCGGCGTGAAAGATCCACTTGCTTATCTCCGCATGTATCCACAGTGACAAGTTGTCCTCCCTCCGCAGAGGTCAGTGTCCCGATTTTTTTTCCACGAGTGGCTAAAAGTTAGGATTGTAAAACTCAGTCTCATCGACGTTGTACATATATTTTGTCGGCCAATTAAGAATTTGAAGAAGCTATCAACAGCCATATTATAGAATCCTAGTGCGCGCGCAGCCAAGGTAGCTTCCGTCTTTATAAGTGACAGAAAGTGATTTCACCTAAGGAATCCTTCACGCCAATCTAAGGTGGATATTCCATCTTCCTTGTTTTAATTGTGAGTTGATTTTTTCAGCTAACTGAAAAGCAATGTCTCGTAGTTCTCTGGTAGCATATTTGAGTTCTCGCGAAACTTCGCTATTCTTCTCTGCAACGTGGTATCAGGCAGGTCAAATAACTTTGCGAATCATTTGTACCCCATGCTATCTTCGACGACTGCCTTGATTTCCTAAGCTATTGTAGCAGGTGATCAGCATTTTCTATTCGTTTTGCGTATATAGTGACGAGGCATCGTAATGTGTCTGTAATGTAATAAAGGATGTGAACATGAATAATATTGTAGGGGCAAAATGGGTCCATATACTGTAATGACCAGTCCTTTTTACCCCAAGCGTCATATTTTGCAAGGTGCTCACATTTCTTTCAAATGACCTTGTACAGAGTTATAAAAATTGTTTTATAATAGACAAGCAGAGGGATTATATTTAAAATATAATCCCACTATAACTGCGCAAAAGATTAATTTAATTACTATGAAAAATAATGATAAACTTTTATATATATTGTAACAAAATGGCTAAAAACAGTTTGTATCGATTTTTACTCACCGAAAAGAGTTAATCAGCGGAGTGGTTTTTTTTTCTTTGGAGGATTTGCCGACGAAAGTCAAGAAAGGTCGAAACACAGATACAATTATGGTTTCATCTTTTTTAGCAAGACGGGACATTCCGCGACAATTTCACTTGAAAATCAAAGAACAGTCACTGCAGATTGGTACGTTAATATTTCCTTGCCCAGTGTTTTAGAAAAAGTTCGTGATAAACGTCCTTGCAGCAGAGTTGTCCTCCATCCCGACAATGCATCCACCCACTTCGCTAAAATGACAACGTCGTTTTTATAGACCTCAAAAGTGGAACTTATGACACCTACCCCATACAGTCTGGGCCTTGCATCCTAAGATTTCCTTTTGTTTCCAAAAAATAAGGATAAACTTTTAGGTATATGGTTCACGACCCCAGAAGTGGCGGTGATATCGTTACGAGAAGCCATTGAAGAGACCTCGAAGACTGCGCCAACTGCTTTTCCCTATGGTTTCAAAGAAATATAAAGGGTATAAATTGTCCGGGAGAATACTTTGAAAAACAGTAAATACAATATAAACATTATGTGTTTTACTTTATCAGAATTCAGAAACTTTCAGTATGGCCGAAGTATAATAATAATCTGTAACCGTTATGGAAATAAAACCATCATTCTTGTAATATGCTAGTTTTTATTGACGTGACGTTGCGATGGACGCCTTTTCCATTCCACCCTAACCCTGATCTCTTGGATACCTTAATCGAAACCACAAGCGGTGGCATAGTGGTTAGATTGCCTGATCTGACATTGTAAGGATCCGGGTTCGAATCCCGGATGGGTCACCATTTTCCGTTGGGATACAATAAAATTAACGGAATTGCATTTTGATTCTGTCGATCGAATGCAATAACAAGACACACACTAACACACATATTACACGCAAACTACATATAAAGACTTCATAATAGGGTTGATTGTAAGAGATTGCCGTATGAGAATAAACCCGCCTATTGTGTAATTTCACAATGAAGAGTAGAAACAAACAAACAAATAAAGGAACCGCCGAAATCCGGGAGTTATCCGTGGAGAATAACAGCCGAGCATTGTGCTATTATAAAGCACTTAGAAGTATTTTGCGACAAGGAATTTTACCGCTGAAGTAATATCGTTTCATTTGGGTTTGACCCGTACAAAATCTAATAAATTGTTCATTATTAAGATAGGCCGAGAGTGTAAAATTCTTAATGAGTTTGGGAGGCTGTATCGCCCGTCGAGTCACGTAGGGTATCATTATAAAGCCTTTGAAAGAGGGTTGGACGTGCCCGGAATTAGTAATAGCGGTCCAAGTCAATTTGTGGCCGAGTCCGGGATGTCTTATGGAATTCAACGCGACTGTATACCTCATTGCGGCCAGATGAATGGCCAAATAAGTCGCTGTAGACATACAAAACGGCTCAACGTAAAGATCAGTAAAATTACACCAAGGAGGAGCTCATTGTTCAATTACAACTAATAGTTCTATTACGCTATTTACAAAACTAGGTGTATAAAGAGTGCAAGGGTCCAAAAGTTACTAACTTCATTCTATATGTATAGCAGAATTTAGAGACTCTCTAAATATATTGTAACAAAAACAGGATTAAAATAAATATAACAGAATGTTTTCACATACCCTTTACGCGAAATAGAAACAAAATTGACTTATTTATTCTATTCAAAAATCGATGTCATAGGTGTCTTTTGAATGAAGGTCGGCATGTTAGCCACCAAATTTTTGACCCTCTTACGTAGATTTTTTATTTCTTTATTTTACTTTATTATATTTTTTTTTTTAAATTGCTGTTCTTGTGTGTTTTTTTATGTTTAAATGGATTATATTTTAAATTTACGTATAAATTTATTCGTTACTATTTCTAATTAATTATTTAACTATTCATTGCAATGTTGTTTATATAATCCGTTCATAATTATTGCATAACCTTTATTACTTCTTATTGAAATTTCTTTGACTATTTATTTTATGACGCTTTTTATATTTTTTTAAATATTATTCGCAGACTACATCAATGATTTAGTTTTTAGATTGACGATTAATTTGTACCTAGGTAGGTACAAATTAATCTATGTAGGTACAAAATGTAATAGTTTATTATTATTACTTATTTTTTAATTTAATTAAATTTGAAAAAAAAATGGTTTAAATTGTCATTAATGAACAATAATTTTGTGACCATTTTGCATGTCGCCAGTATCTGATAACCCATTTTTGTTTATTTTAAATACCTACCTTTTTTTTTAAATTATGTAATTTGATGTATGCCCAAGCGTTAGGCGGCTTTGATTTCAAGAATATACTCGGCTGCGGTGCTCTCTATTTTGCTACTGTTTACAATGAATCCTCTAATAGTATTAATGGAATAATGTATCGCAGTTAATAATATAGTGCATTTCTTTTAATAAATAAATAAATAATATCAATTTTATATCATTTCTATTGCGTAGAGCACTTCTATCGGCGTGGTTTTAGATGACAGGGATGTTTCTCATAAAGGTATGATGAACAGTTAAAAAAACCCAAATTGTTGTTGGAACAGTATTTGAATAAAGTATATTAAAAATGCCAACCGCAAGGAAGAGCAATTCTTCAATAAGGTTCTGCTCCTTGCCAAAAGTCGAAGGAAATGATGAACTATTTCCAGGATAAGGGGTTGCATGTATTAGACTGGCCCGGCAATTCATTAGATCTAAACCATATAGAGAACTTATGGGGCATTTGCAAGGCTAGTCTATGCAAAATGGACTGCAATACAAATTCAAAGATAATAGAATTAGATAGCTCATTCGGGTTTGGTACCGGGATGAGAGGATCTCTGAAAACTACCAGAAACTAGTTGAGTCGATGCTAAAACGAGTACAACAGTTATTAAAGCAAAATGAGGATACGTTTGCTACAAATTAATTTAATGATAATTGTGTATTTCACCAACATCAATTTACAAGCAATAAACGGTTTTACAATAAAAATTGGGTGTGATTACATAATTTGCACAACGCTGTAGTTGTCAATGTAATTTTTATAATGTTATTGAAATACGTAACCGGTTTTATTATTTTATTAAACTGTATTTTTAATGTAAATATTCACTGTAATACTATGCAAAATAAAGAATTTAAATGAATTCTATATATTCAAATATGTCCACCTAGAATGGCAGCGAATCCATCAGACCCATATTCGTGCAGCACGTGATTCGTTCATCGTTAGACTCAACGCAATCATCAATGCCTTAGGTGGTTATATCGAACGAGATCACTCAGCTCAGTTTAGCTTTTTTAAACAATGTAAATTAATATTATTAAACCTACATTTGGCGCGGCCCCCGGGGGGGGGGCTGGGGGGGGGGGGGGGGGGGGGGTGGGGGTGGTGGGGGGGGGGGGGG
>JAOPUG010000168.1:3812521-3822872 GCA_027564375.1 Micropterix facetella
AAATGGTGACCCAGCCGGGAATCGAACCCGGGACCTTATGATGTAAGATCAGGCGACCTAACCACTGTGCCACCGGGTGGTGTTATCCTATATTAGCGCCAAATGGTAAAAATCTAGCATTTCGGAATATTCGATGTTAGCGCGTTTTTCTCAAACTGAGGTGGCAGCACTGCTGCCAAACGGCAAACCAACATGGCGTCCTTACTAGCGTCCGTTTGTTTACGAGCTGGCTTGTGTCTTCGCTTCTCTCGTTAAAAGTGCTGAAATTCAGTGTTACTCGTAAGAAACGATTGTTAAAAACGTTGAAATTACTTTACAGTGCTGTGCATTGATGGTGAAATCGACGAAGTGTCGACGTATCTACGTATAAAAATTGCAAAATATGCGTCGTTGAAAAGTAGGGTAAAATGTGAGTTATTTAAATATTAATTTATTTTTATCTAGTTATCAACAATTTATTTAGAGATTTTTTTGAATTGAAGATTTTCCAAACTCCTAACTTATTGTACATTTCAATGAAGTAGCAAGGGGCGGCATTTAATGGTCGCCAAGAAAAAAAAAATAACGGGTGGCAATATGAAGACTTGTATCAAAATGAGATAATCTATAGTTCAGCCCTGGGTAGATATGACGTGTCTTTGGAAGGAGAGCGATTGCAGTTCGGTAGGACTACGTGGAACGTTTATTCGTGACGCTTGTTCCATACGCTATAATAGCGGCAGCCGACGCTATTGCGAATTCGCTCGCTACGTGTTTCATATCATATTGCAGCGCCACTGCGGGGGCAAATGATTACTGGACGCATACATTTATAATCAATTCTCCACGCTGGCGATTGCAGCGCGAAGCGAATTTCCGGCTCGTGGCTCTCGCGTAATTGTCGCCCTACGAGATCAGGGAAACTTTCCCCCGAGTATGATGAAAAAGTGCATCGCGAGGGCGGCACTGAGCGACTTAAAATTTTGCAATCAGTATGCAAAGTGCGAAGCACGCGACGTATGTCTTGAGTCGATCATTCTTTCGCGTCGTTTGTCGCCCCCCCCCCCCCCCCACTTCTCAACCATTCTACCCACTGCGCTGCACGTACGCCGCTCTTTGAGCGTTTACGTGCCAAGACTACCCCGAGAAATGAGTTCATTTGACGGTTTACGACTGCCAGTGTGGGGAATTCAAAAGTCGCCAGAGGAGAATCCGGCGTGTATTAAATCACGACGTGGTACCGACCAACCGGGAATAAAAAGCTTTGATTTTAAAGCTACAACTAGTAAGTAAAACATAGTATATAATTGAAACACTGCAAATGTAGCTAGCTGCTAATGGCGAGAAATCAAATTAGTCTAGTAGTAATTAATAACAGGAAAAGTAGCGATAAACATACATTGGCAACGTTGGCCCGTCCTGTGATTAGTAATTCCTGACTTATCCAAAATGGCTTTAAACCTATTCCAATAAATTTGTCTCGTCATCACGATTCCAATACTCATATACGCTATTTTAGCTCCATCTATTGGTCAGATCCTCCTCCAGGCCAAGTAAACCACGATACACCTGCAGCAGCACCCAAAATGGCGTAAAACATATTCCAACACGTTTCTCTCATCACCACTATTCCAAAAATACCCATATAAGCTATATTTCCTCTACCTATTGGTCAGATCATCCTCCAGACCAAATAAGCAAGGATCTACCTGCAGCAGCACATCGAATTTGCTGCCACCTGTTGGTGCTTAGGGTCACCTAGGGAGGATGCATACCAAAATTTCTTTAAGATGGGATCACGGGAAGTCTTCGGAAATACGGACAAACAAACAAACGTACAAACGCACGGCATGCATCAGACTATATGGCCCGTCCTACGTAATACTACGGGCGGGCCAAAAAACAAAGTTTGACTAAAGTCTCATGATCGTTTGCGGGAAATTGCACAAATGTTGCCATATTTCAAGTTTTTTTTTTACAAAAGTTGTAAATCTTCAACCTTTCATTTATGAATTGCAGAACCCTTTTATGATCCCGACTAACTAAATTTACAATTCTCCACGTGTGCTAGCGCAAATTTGGCCGATGCTAACCTTACCCTATATACGAGTACTTACAAAACAAACAACCCAATCTGAATGTTTGGTCCTTGTCCTTCGCCCCATCTCAACCTTCTAAATCTCTAATCCCATAAACGGCTTAAAATCGAGATTTCTCGGACGCGATGAGATCTCAATAGAAATGATCAAACTAACTTTTTCTTATACCATAGACTATATCACTCAAGTTATAAATATAAACTTAACTTAATATTCCTTTCCGCCTGCGTGGAAAATCTCCCTTATCACTCCTATTTCTAAAACCTCCAACATTTTAACCCTAAGCGACATCCGTCCTATTAGTATCGCCCCCATGATTATCCAAAATCATGGAGAAAGTAGTCCTAGGTCAAATCTGTCGTAACGCCATAATTCCTCAAACTAAATCTGGCTTCCGTAAATTTCACAGCACTAAGACAGCACCCTCCGTATTATGTCATCACATTTTAACATCTATAGAAAACAACAAACTGACCCGTCTAGTTTTGCTAGACTATATAGCAAACCATTTGACTCGATCGATTTAAACCTGCTGCTCGCGAAACTTTCATATTTGGATTTCTTATCCCACATTTGCCAATAAATGGCTAGCTATGTACCTTCTAGATCGCATGCGAGTGGCTAAATTGTTGAGTCCCAACGGTACTCCCGCGCTGTCTAGTGCCCGCCCCATCGTCACATGCGTTCCTCAAGGCACAATACTTGCACCCATGCTCTACTCTTTACATAGCTTCGATATTGGCAATACTTTCCACCACTCTGAACACATCATGTATGCAAACGACAATCAAATGTTCCCCTCTTTTTAACCTTACAATGCTAACTCTGCAATTTGCAAGGTGATTGAAGACCTCTCTAACGTAGCAGATTGGTCAAAGAGACATAGGCTTAAACTCAATCCTTCTAAATCGTCATACCTGGGTCCTAGTCGTCCCGATATTGCTATACACTAAATAACTATTCTACGAACAGATGGTGCCCGTAATCTTGGATTGCACATTAATGAATACCTCTTCTTAGAATCTCATGTATACCAAAAAACTCAGCGGTGCTTCTCTCGTCTCAAATCTCTGCATAGAATCAGTGACTACTTGCATACGGATGTTAGGATTCTCCTAATCAACAATCATTTTACCCATCCTTGACTAGGGAGACTGCATATATGGACCGTGTTTGTGCAAATCGGACCAAAATCGCGTACAAATTATTAAAAATGCCTGTGTCAAGTTCTGTTTCTATATTTCACCTTTCACTGTTCCCTAAGTTTCACAATTCTTTTATAAATCGGCAATACTAAACATGGAACACCATAGACAGCTCCATTTGACTAAACTTACAATGAAAACCTTAAGAAGCAACCCCCCTAATTATTCCCTTATAAAATGGTCTCGCCCCAAAGATCACTTGGCACTAATACCGAAACATAAAAACAGCTACTTATAAAGAGAGTTTCGCGTACGCAGCTGCAGCTTTGTAGAATCGACTATATGAGATCTTGTGGAATGGACTATATGACCCTTGCAGGCTTAAGCTCAGAGCTAAAAAGAGGACCTGCTAAGTAAACAATCCCCGACATGATATACCTACCTTTCACCCCTTAATTAATCAAACCATACACGAATCGGGGCGCACAGAAAATCGGTATTTATTTCTGAGTGCACATTATTGATGCACTACGTAAATCTCATAGTTTTTAAAAGTTTTACAAAACGGAGTTTAATTAAAGTGCTTTTCAGGCCTTTATCTACCAATACCTACATATAAAAAATTAAACAATATAATTTGTTATGTTGCTGCAAAAACGATACTACGAAATGATGTTACACGCGTTTACTTATATCCTCCTCCTAAGACGTACGATGGAAGACCCAACAGCCTGCTCAAGAAGATGACATTTACGTAAGAAGAAGAAACAGTGATAACGAAAGCAAACTCCCAACTGAAGTGTTTTCATCGGATTACGATAAGATTTTGCATATCTTTGAGTATTTGCAACTGCACTTAGTATACATATTACTATTTATTTCATTGCACAACAAAACAGTGCCGCAATTAGAACATATAATATATAATGAATGTATGTTGCTAAAAAGAAGAAGCCTTACACTCATTGCACGTATTTGAAACTTGGTAGGAGGGAAACCCAAAGATTTATCATCACACTTCGGCCCATGTGATTATTTTCTTGCAACGTATACTAGTTAAATTACCTTAAAATTCTGACTTTTGACGCCATCTGGCGGCCGAGTCAAATTAGTGATGGGGTGTATTTCAACGCACCGAGGTCAGGTGGTTCGTGTATTTCAACGCACCGAGGTCAGGTGGTTCCGGTATCGCCCGATAGAGGGTACTGATGGTCGTCATTAAATTAAGCAATTAGAAATATAACTATATTTTAAATTTCGTCGTACAGACCCCATAATTAACTGGGCTCTGCGCATTGGCCATATCTATCGACTGGCGAAAGAAATTTTTAACACGTAATTTCCTCGAGTTTCGTGCATAGTAACATCCACACAGCCAGACAGACGGACATACTAAATAACTTTTTGGTTTAGATGGACTCTAGGACATATGAAACGAATAGGAAAGTCTTTTTGGACGTTTTAATTTTAGAGTTCATCTAGACTACAAAAAAATGGTATCTGTCTGTCTGAATGTGGAACGTCGAGTCTTTTTGGACGATTTAATGTCGAGTCTTTTTGGACGACTTAATGTCGTTACATTTTTCGTATGATTATAAGACTCCGGACCACGAAAGGCGGGTCAAAGTAAAAATACTACCTGCTTCTCTAAAATTCCGTCTAACTCAAACCATCATTTTGACCACTTCTAGACTATGGTGACGCCATCTACGGTACAACTGGAGATTTCGCGTACCTTATTCAAAAAGTATAAAATTCTTGAATTAGATTATGTTGTATCTTGAAGCCACGTGACATGTTAGTCTACTCAAATTGGTACGACTAAATCAGTCCAGAATACTGCATATACAAGGGACGATTCCCTTATGTATAATACTTTATCTATCCGAGTCCCATCTTATTTACATAGCTCCCTAATCGATAACGAACTGCGATGGCACCTATCGATGCCTTATGCGGCAAATAGGGAAGAGTGTGCTTCGCGCTGTATCGCATAACAGCATTTCTCGATTTACCTGCACTGCGCATCTATTATTTTGCATATGTTCATTAGTTCTGATGTACGGCGCTGAGTTATGGGGTCGTACAACCGACAGGCATATAGCCATCATTATGCAGAAGAGTGCCGTCGTAAGGCCTCTGTTTAGAGAGATGTGCATAATGACTTTGCCGTTCATCTATATATTGCAAATAGCGCTTGTACGTTCGAAGAAATCTCGCCGAATTTGAAGTGAATCACCACTATCCAACAAGATCCCAAAGTAGGTTACATTTGGTAAATCATGCATTATCCAGGTCGAAGAGGCTAGCATAATGTTGCAAGCCCATCGCTTTACAACAAACTCAGCGATTTTATTCGACAATGGCAATCAATTGGCGTGTTTAAGAGCCGTCTTAAGAAGTATCTCACAGATAAGGCGTTTTACTCACTGGAGGAATATTACTCGTGTGATTACTAAACTCAAGTGTTAATTCCTTTTACTTGTAACCTGTTTTAATCATGACTTCGTACCTGTGTTTCTTGCATTTCTCTATTTTTCTTGCGTTTCTTGCATTATCTATAAAATAAAACCGGGTTTAGTGCAAGTTAACCTCGCGCGACGTGGGTTCGGTACCTCATTATGGGGTTCATGTTTGCCAAGACACCTAAATTTTAAAAAGTCAGTCAGTAAATTCCTATTTTTGATAATGGAACTCTTTGGCTGTAGAATACGTTTTATTTTTTACGTTTGTCATGTTTTTTCCATTACACGTCTCGTTTTAACTTGAAAACCAAAGAACAGTCGGTGCAGTTTGGTACGTTAACATTTGCTTGGCCAGTGTTTTAGAAAAAGTTCGTGTAGTCCTCCATCACGACAATGCATCCGCCCACTCCGCTAAGATGACAACTAGAATATCTCAAACGTGGAATTGATGACGCATCTCCCATACAGTCGGGACCTTGCATCGTTGCGATTTTATTTTGTTTCCAATTTAAGGATAAACTTAGAGGTATACGGTTCAGGACCCCATAAGGCGGCCGTGATAGCGTTCCGAGAAGCCATTGAGGAGACCTCTAAAGAAGATTGGGTCAACTGCTTTCCCCAGTGGTTTCAAAGAATGAAAAAGTATATAAATTGTTAGGGAGAATACTTTGAAAAACAGTAAATACAATATAAACATTATAAATGTTTTATTTTATCAGAATCCAGAAACTTTCAGTATGGCCTAAGAATAATTAATAAGAGTATATATTTTTTATAGCATGTTTAATTGCTCCGACGTGAATACTACAAGGTCGCAAAGGTTTATTATCATGCGGTCCATCATTGTGAGACTGAAGTGCAGTGGTTTTTAAAGTTTTCTATAAGCTTTTGAGGTATGTAGAAGATACATTTTGTAAAAAAGAAACAACAAGTACGCCAAATTATATTTCGTAGTCCTACTTTAGAAGAGTTCAACCCTGAAAAACGATAATGAAACAACTCTGACAAATAAGTTCTTCATATAAATTTAGGAGAGTGCTTTTCAAATTGTCATTACTTCAAAATGCATGCCGTAATGCGCTTGTGGTATTTGGTAAATACGTTCTTGGCTTTTGCAGTAGTGTTCGGCGACCATGTGTCTGATCGACTGCAAATAATCGAAGAAGAGTCGAGGGCAACCGTTGGTGGAACTCTGCGATTCGAAACCGAAAAAGAGGTTAAAGTCAACGAGGAACTGATGAGGTAGGTCAAAAAAATGTTTGTTATGTCAAAGTTAATAATAGATACAGAGAAAGAATTGAGGCATTTCAATCTCGATACTAGCTAGTAATTATAAATCGAGTGGTCGCTTGATCTTACATTGTAAGGTTCCGGGTTCGATTCCCGGTTGTGTCACCATTTTTCGATGGAATAAAATTAACGGAATTGCATTTCAATTATATCGATAGTATGCAATAACAAGACACACACTTACAATCAATCATCCTTTTTT
Organism: Micropterix facetella; assembly: GCA_027564375.1. Taxonomy (NCBI): domain Eukaryota; kingdom Metazoa; phylum Arthropoda; class Insecta; order Lepidoptera; family Micropterigidae; genus Micropterix; species Micropterix facetella. The sequence continues at coordinate 3,819,702 of JAOPUG010000168.1, forward strand.
AACATCCTACTTATATGGATAAAATGGTCTTTTTTTCTATTATTACTAGACGTAGTTAAATTACTATATTCGATGTTATTATCTTTGTGCATTTTTAATGTTGGTGCAATGCTTTTTTGACCTAGTTAAGCTAGCGGCGGTAGCCTTGCTCGTTAATTATGAGGATATTGAGTAAATTGTAAAATAAATGAATTAAGAATCACGTCACAGACGAGGCATATATGAGGATGTTTTTTTTAAAATTAATAAATTGGTCGGGTGATACCTTACAAAAGCGAAAAAATAACTGACAGATAGTTGAATCCTATGGCCACAGGTGTGATTACGAATATAATAGAATTTAAATTATTGTTTTTTTTTTCAGGTACAAACTTTGGGAACACGAGCGGGATTTCAAGGACGCATTGCGATACTTAGGCTCAAAGCATTTTTTTAAATCGCGCGATTCTATGGAGGAATCTAAAGTGTTTCAGTTTATTAGGATGATGCCAAAAGGTGCTGCTCTCCACGTGCACGATTTGGGAATAGTAGACGTTGAATACGTAGTTAAAAATGTGACTTATCGTGAAGGGCTGTATATGTGTTACAAAAATGACGATCTTTTACTGAAATTCATGAGAAACAATCGTGGAAACGACTGTAAATGGACACGGGTGAGGGAAATGCGAGAAAATTCTGGAAACGTCGAAAAGTTCGATAAAGAATTAGAAAAACACCTGAGTTTATGGAATGAAAACCCCGAAGAAATGCTACCGAATATAGACGTGGCTTGGAATAAATTTCAAGGCATCTTTACTTCGATTTTTCCAATGTTGACTTACGAACCGGTGTTCAGGGAATATTTTTACGAAGCTTTTGCAGAGTTTTACAATGATAATGTTATGTATATTGAAATGCGGACCGTTCTCCCGAATCTGTACGATTTCGATCAAGAGTACGATGAGATACACACTGCGCATGTTTTAGAGGAAGTTATACGAAAATTCAAAAAAGATCATCCAGATTTTTTGGGAGTGAAAATCATTTATGCGCCCATGCGCAATGTTGATCCTTCCGTCGTATCAACTTACTTAAAAACTGCACAAGTGCTTCAAAAACAAATACCTGAAATATTCGCAGGTTTCGATCTCGTCGGTAGAGAAGATCTACAACCGTTAAAAACCTTCATAAACGAGCTATCAGCCGTTAAAAATATGTCAGTTTTTTATCACAGTGGTGAAACAAACTGGTACGGAAGTACAGATCATAATTTAATAGATGCAGTGCTGCTGGGCGCAAAGCGCTTGGGTCACGCATACGCTTTATTGAAACATCCGACTGTAATGAACATAGTTAAACATAATGAAATAGCCATCGAAGTAAACCCTATATCTAATCAAGTATTAAAACTCCACGAAGACTTCCGAAATCATCCAGCGGCTATGATGATAGCTAACAACTATCCAGTTGTTATATCCAGTGACGATCCAGGCATTTGGGGAGCGCTGCCTTTGACACACGACATGTTTGTCACATTCAGCTATATTGCAAGTAGAAACGCTGATATCAGACTTTTAAAACAACTGGCTATGAACTCGTTACAGTATAGCTCTTTAACCGCAGCGGAAAAAGGCGAAGCAATGGATAAATTCAACAAAAAATGGACGAATTTCATCAATGGTTATTAATTGCAACCGTTATTTAATAAATAAAGATGACCACTGTTTCTTTTATTTTTGTTCTCGATCGTATACCAAGAAAGGTAAGATACGCATAACGAAAAATTCTCTTAATGTCAAATTCAAAAATTCTCTAAATGTTAATAAAACACTTTCCACTGGTAGGTATATTGAAAAATGGTGGCAATTGGCGTTTTGCTTTTTGAAATCTGATTAGTGCAGTTTCCGAGTGCAGCAGCAGACATTTGCAGCATTTAGTTTTTCAGCGTGATTGCGGTTACATAATTGTTTGTATCGCAGTCATTCCAACGCCGAAGTATGCAATGTTCAAATTTGCATATATATCACACGTCTGTCTTTCTGTATTAGCTGGAGTATTGCACCGAAACTTTCTGGTGTTGCTGTACAGCTGTTTCGGTTAACATGTGGGTAATACGTCCGCGTCAGAATTGTGAATACCAACGATAGATATATCGTTGTTTGACTAGGTGCTTGGCCATACTAAATAAAAATAAAATCAGGAAGGTATAATTCTTAATATAATCCTCTCCGACAGTCGTGGTAAACGATGACCCTGGTTTTTTTTCTCGCGTCGGTTCCGTTTTATCTATCGACAGATCAACTTCTAACTGTTATTATTGCCTAACTAATACCGTGTTTTCTCTGCAAACAGCAATAGGTTAATTAAATACCAACATGTTGTGTAGTATTAACTTATTCTTAAAGACCTATTCATAGTGGACACTTAGGCCATCTCTCATGTTAAATATGTATGCCGTAAGTTGTATGAATACTCTTCAGAAACCAGATCCTCTCACCTCAGAGCCATATAACAGCGCATAAAAATGGGCGATCGAGTATCGGAATAGGTTAACCAAACGGCTGGAGGCGTTGGAATCACAAGGGACAGTTCTATCCGCTCTTCTTTTCTCAATTTGTATAAACCGTATCTCCTATCAAGTTCGTGAACATACACGTCTATATGCCTATTATATTCAATTATATAAAAAATTCCCCCCTGGAAACATCAATGCCTAAATCACTAACTTGAACTGCGACCTTCAAGCCATTTCTGAATGGTGTGCGCTACTAGGTCTTCTTATTAACCCTTCAAATTGGAAATCATAAATTGCTCGCCAAAATAAAAGTATAATCGCCTCTACTTTTAAACCTTAACGATATCACTAAACCCCTGTCGCAAAAAGTGAAAGATCTTGGTTAATTGTCGATGAACATTTCTCCTGGCAGCCACACAATAGTTTTTTTTAATACAACGAAAATTATATAGATCATTTAATGGAAATGAAGTAGAATCAAAGTAGAAATGAATTCAATTGTTCAAGGATTCCTCAAGTATTTACTTCATGAAGGGGTATTTGAGAGTGCGGCTCGTTGACATCAAAACTTCAAATTGGAATAATCTATCTTTGCTAGTTTTAAACTATTTTGGATATATGTTACAACGGCGATATATAATAGTTGCAATAATAGTAAAATCCGTAAAATAATTTCA
>JAOPUG010000168.1:3870696-3881170 GCA_027564375.1 Micropterix facetella
ATTTACCGACCTATACCCCCCGACCACGGAAGCGACGACAGCATGATTGGAAATACCTTCAATATTCGCAAAACGTATTATGACTGTTTTCCGGCGGCGGCGAAGGGAAAATATATTACGGTTATGGGAAGGGGGCGGAGTCTGGACCCTACAAACGATGCGGGCTCAGTCTGTAAAACGGTCGACACGAAAATTACTCGCCCCGCCTCAGACTGTTAGCAGGCCTTGTTTGTTGACTAAATAATGATTTACTTTATGGAAACTAGACTGCAGTCCGCAAACATTGCGTTTTTTGTGATCGTAATCTAACTATTCACATCATATCGCCCTACTGTATTCTACATTGAATAGGGACCATTTCGGCCTTTACCGGGCGATCGGTTATAATTAATTACGTGGTCGTGGTCTCCCGTTAAACGCTATACGCGGTGTCTAGCGCCTGCAGTACACCAGCGTAAACGCTTCTATTGGCATCTACACGCCAGTCAAAATGTCAGCGCGGTCGCTATACTACGGCGCCCGACGTCTCAGTCGTTGAGTTAGGTTAGGTTAACAACTGTCGCGTATGGTGTTGTGAAAAGTGTCTGAGTGTCTGTATGACAATGGATATACATTCAATATTATTAATTACGTTGTTTCTATTAGAAGAACAGGCACAAGACCGCCTACGCCGAAAGAGAAGGGCAAGAAGGCTCAGACTTTTTGCAGAAAGAAGGAAGGAAGGATGATTCAAACTTTTGATAATGATACACTTGAGACTTGAGAGATACGAAATTTCATGAATATTGTCGTGTAAATCCAAAACAGTTTCAACGTTTTGTAGATTGTGTACTTGTAATATTTGTATTTGTTGTCACTTCTGTCGTATATTGATTGGATAAATTTAACTGATTCAATCAGTAATTCGTCTATTTCTTTAGTAAATTATATTTTACAGGCTGACGCTCGACACGACGTTTACCCTTCAATGCTCCAAAATAACTAAAGACGCCGCGTACAGCGTACGACACGCTGCCGCTAGGGTGACCGGAGACCACCCCAGTACATTTCCATACTAAGCATTCAGACGCCGCGTACGGCCTGACTCTGTAGGTGGCCTACGGTGTGAACGGGAGACCAAGGCCTTACCAATTCTTTCAGAGTTAGGCGCATCACCATCCGTCAACCAGTAACCAAGTACAATTATAATGTCGACAGCAATGACAATAAAGCAAAGAGACTAAGAAGCGTAATCTTATTCTGGCTGAAAGATGGAAAGTTAGGGCTGCTTTATTACAGAAATAATTGCATTAGTCATCTGTTGAAGGCAAGTGCAGTTATTCCTACAAAAACAAAAAACAACGATTGTCAGTCACTATATTATATTTGCTCGGGTGTACAATGTTCGAACCGACCTCACGGTTCGAATATTGCCAACGTTCTTTGCATGCCGGCGCATATGGGCGTCGATTGGGATAAATCGCCGGTCGACCGTGTCAGACAGAACACGCAAGTGGCCGCACGTCACTACTCTGAAAACGCCAAGCACGCAACCGGTTAACGAGCGAAGTGTGAAACGACTCTAGGGTCAAAATAAAAATATATATTATACACACTTGCTGCCGATTCAAACTATTGAAAATCTTAAATTTGTGGATGTGTGGTCTGCTGCGTATTAATGGTTCATAATGGCTCCGTGCAGCTTCGACCGAATAGCCGTTTATATCAACCTTGGCCTGCTCAAGTCACGAGGCAGGTCTTATCCGGGAGCCTCCACCAAGAGGGCCTAACCTGGTGAAGTCGAAGTATACTTGGGGAATACCTCGGGTAGAACTGGGCGGTTGACGCACTGGTCGATTTACCGGCCATGGATCCAGTCAGTAGAGACCTGGAGGGGTCTGATTGCGGATGTTTTCTATAGAGCGGGGGCAGATGGCGTTGGCTCGAAGGCGTTGGCCACCCAATCTCGGGTGGCAAGCCTCGGAAGCCTCGGATCCGCCATAATTCGGTACGGATTGACGCTGTCAAAAGTAGAAGCCGCGCAAGCGACCTGTGACCAGACGGGTACTCGGAGAAATCTTACCAAATCTGACAGTATGGGCGCGATGCAAAATTCTCCAAAATTCTCAGTGCCTCGTGTTGGGACTCTGACGGGCCGTGGCGAAACTGGACAAGTGGATTATTTTGTCCACAAAGTCTATGCGTTTATCTCGAAGTGATATAACAATACAGTTATATAAAACATCCCGGACGAAGGGTTCGCCCGTAGTTTGACACTTTCCAATGTGGCCTATTAATAATGATTCGTATATTACACTTTATCACTGATTGTTACCACTTGTATAGACGGCCGAATTGATAAATAACAGGTAAGTAGCGATATACATAGGCAACTTCGGCCCGTCCCTTGATTGGTAACCCCTGACATTCAACATCGCTTAAAACTTATTCCAAGAGGTTTGTCTCTCGCCACGACGATTCAAAAAATACCCATATCCGCTATGCTTGCTCTACCTATTGGTCAGATCCTCCCCCAGGCCAAGTAAACCAAGATGCACTTGCAGCAGTACGTGCGAGACTAGAATGTGCTGCCACCTGGTGGTGCTTAGGGCTAAACAGGGAGGCTGCATACCAAATTTTGTTAATATTTGACGGCGGGAAGTCTTCGGGCAGACGGACAAACCCACAGCATGCATCAGGCTATATGGCCCGTCCTACGTAATACTACGAATGGGCCGAAAATAATTTAAAAAAAAACTGAATATTTACCAATGAAGGAAGTTGTGCTTTTGTTGTTAATCCTTCAATTAAAAGGAGCAAGAACATCGCTTATCTTAAACCAAAAAGAAATAATAATGTTAATATTTTAATCATAAATAATGAAGGCTTTGAATCTTTTCATAGCACTGACTCATAAAAATAAATTACTATCATGATGAGAGATCAATGGGATGTAATTATGGGTTTATGAAGGAGTTGCATGCTTTGGTCCTCTGAGCCGGATGGAAAATAATGATTCGTTAAGGGCCGTTGTTGGCTAAATAAAGCTTAATGATTTGCCAAGAGAAACACCAGCGGGCCGCAATAGTACGAAAGCCTATTTATTATTGCGAGGTTACCATTCTTACGGCAAGCGAAACATCAACTAGACGCAATACGCCGATTGCTGGCGCGGATATACCATTCTTCTGAAATCGCGCATGACAAATAATATACTTCTTGGTATTTGGAAGATTATAATTGAAAAATAAAAAGAATACAGAATATTGCATCATCACATTTTAACCATTTACTTGGTAGGTAATACCAATATAGTTAAGTTGTTTGTCCCTATAGATTCCAAGAAAAATGCAAATTACAAAAAGGCGATGACTGCAGCTTTTATTTATTTTTATTCAGAAAACATTCAAAATGTCGAAATTAAGCATCATAGTACTAAATATTAGGAAATTCGTTCTCATATTTTTATTTTTGTTTAATTGCACGCGGGAGTCACCTAAATTTGATCGCATAATGTCACTTTTTCACTGCTTGAGAGAAGTAGTCACCTTAAGACGAGAAATTGCAAAGTGTGTTTCTTCGTGGGTTGTGTAAGTCGCATCATTCATCCGGTTCGAAGGACTAAATTGTGATTGGTGTCATATAGGTGGTCCAACCTACATCCTGCTATATTTTCGACTTGACAATACTCCTCGATACTGGGAATGACATGCAGAGTCTTAAGACCAACCCTACTGGACATCGATACGAAGGAATAGCAGCTTTAAGACAATATTTTTAGGTCAATGTTAATCTAAGAACTCTAATTTATGACAATCATTTCATTAATTGAGCATGATAAACATCCGTTAGTATTGGTATAAAATATAGCCTAATTAGAAGTTAAACATCTGGAATAAACGCAAAAATGAAGATACTTACAATAACTTCATCGTCACATAAGTTTTGAGCACATAGAAAATAATTTGCACAGTCGTATACGACTAGTCATATTAATATTGATTCAGGAATGACGGCTTGGGAGCTGTTTTATTACATTTTCACCTAATGATAAAATGCTAAGCTAGGCGACTTGGTCACACTAAATGCAACTACTGGCTATTGATGACGCAAAAACCATTGTTGACAGATCATTGCTACCGATCATAAACAGCTGATATGGTTATTTAAGGCGCCGCTGTTGGCTAAATCAAGCGGAATGATTTGCCAAGCCAAACATCAGCGGAAGCCAATATGCCGAAAGCCTATTATCGCTTGCGCGAAGATGCCATTCTTACGGTAAGCAAAACACCAGTGGGAGCCACTGCACCGAAAGGCTGTAATTGCTATCGCGATTTCAGAAGACATTCTGATTGATTTTGTCTGTTTTTTTTTTCAAGATTATAATGAAAAAATAAAAAGAATCCAAAATATTGCATCATCATATTTTAATCATATGCTGGTACGTATTACCAATATAGTTTCAAGTTGTTTGCCCCTATAGATTTCAAGCAAAACGCAAATTACAAAAAGGCGATGACTTCAGCGTTTAATTATTTTTATTTAGAAAAAAAAAACAAAATATTGAAGTCTTGTATCGTAGAACTAAAATTAAGTAAATTGCTACAAGACACATATTTTTATTTTTTTAAATGCAAGCGGGAGTCACTTAAATTTAATTGCAAAATGTCAATTTTTCACCTTAACACGAAGAACCCAACTAACCATCTTAGCTGATCTAGTGATTATTTTGGGATGGCCACGGGTTGTGATGTCGCAAATTAATGATTGTTTATGAAACAATGTTGCCAACTCAATAATTCGAAAAATGGTGGTGCCAATATAAACAATTTTGAGAAATGATGCTGCCAACACAGGAAAGACAAAAGATTTAGTTGCCTATTCGCATTGTGTCATCGTTGCTATTTTTAGCACAAGTCCCGTCATAGTTGCTGAACAGCCCCGACGAGGTTGTAAATCTAAAGTATGGCATCTTGGGAAATCAGGAAAAAATCACTCGGTCCGCTCCCGATAAGGCGGAGGCGATGATAAGTAAAGGTCGGACGGGCACATATTATTATGGGCGGACCGTCGCGCGCCCCGAAATGGCATCCACCGCACCGCAACTTTGTCTAATATCGTAAATCATACCGCGCACGCACGAGGATTTCTCAATTTTCAAGCCCAAAGGCGGTTGAGAATCTCAATTAAACTTTCTTTTTCCTTTCCACCGTGACCGAGGACAGCATCTGGAGTATATTCGAAAGAAGGCAGACACCGAAGGGATCGACAAACGCTTTAACCACTTCATAATCTATACACAATATATATAAGAGACAAATTGAATGCGGCGGCTCTTCGCCGTATATACCCGGTAATCTTCAGAATTACTAAACCGATTGTGATGGGATTTACAAATACGTAGCAATACGTAGCGAATCGTTCCAAGCAGGTTCTAGCCAAAGTTTTTTTCAGAATTGGTCTTGAGGGGCTGAATAACTTCAACAAAGTTTGTAATGACTTAGATCTTTTTAACAGCAGCATACTTTCGTCGCAGCGCTATCTATCCAATGCGCTTCTCAGACTATATTAATATTTAATTTAATTCATTACTCTAGTATGTTGAAATAATTTCAAAATGTATTGTTATTATTAGTATATTTACACATTTGTGAATACTTAAAAATGACTTTTAAGATATACATTGTTTTGGTTATCAAGTTATACATTTTCCGAATATAGAAAAAATAATAATATTTGAAAATGTCTGAAATTACCAATATGGCCAAATTCAGTTTACAATCGATTTAAAAGCGCTCCGACGAAGTGGTCCAACTCTATCTATCAACTCGGCTCCTCAGCTAATTAATGTGTTTAGCTTCTTAATACTATTATATACGATTATACAATAAGGATCAAAAATCTCCTCAACAATTTTTGATGCAGACGTGGAAAACTGTCTCGCACTATTTGTCGATTAACGTCGGATTAGTCACCACCTAAAAGTCATTGCGTTAATTTACAGTCTGACAACATACGATAAAAATCTTCCAATTCCCTTTTCATAAACTACACTTTCGAATATCACAAGATTACAGAATGTGCTACCAGATGAAAAAAATCTTAGTTTTAATATTTCATAATTAAATATTATTATGAAAATAAATGCACCAGAAATTGAACTACATAAAAAACCTGATTTCAAGTATTTTCTTCACGGAAACATTTAATATCCAAAGGACGCTATAATAATAATACCATATTGATGCGAAAGCCGTAACAGGCGAATATAGTTATGTTTTTCAGAGAAAATTATACGATATTTGTAGAAAAAAAATCATTGATAAGACTTGCTTATTAAATCGGTGATAATTCTCTGTATATAGTATATCGAGAATGGTTATACCTAGAAACTCTGTAATTACATGTAGTCATTATCTACATATACGTTTTAGGACGTACATATATATTAAACAGATTATAATTAGGTGACATATAATTGATGTAAAAAATGCGAGTTTCCTATAAAATCAGTACCTACGTAATGAAATGTGTCTGTGTCGAAATTGATCATGCACTTTCATGTTTAAATAGTTTTGAGAAACCACCTCCATTCTCACACTTTGTCAATGAGAATAATCACAATCAGAGATTTGCTCTAACTTACTATCCTATAATGTAATTACAATACGTATGCTATTATTACTACGTATAATAATATGGAGCTCATTCGTTGAAAGTGTGGTATAACATTTTATTTACATTTGTTATGTATATTATAAAAAACAGTTATGTAAAACAGTTTCGTTATTTGGGACTACATTGAACAGACTTTAATCTCAGACGCGCACGTCTGGTTCTAAACAGGGCTGCATAGTATGATGACCCGTCGAGCCCGATCCTCTGGTGCGTTCTCGAGTCTGTACAGTTCTCAAATTCCAAGAGCATCGATTAATGCCGCACAATCATCGCCTATCGAAATATATAACCGCGTCGAATCACCCGACCGAACTTTCAGAACCGGCTCTTTGTTCCGCTTTAATGGTATGCGATATTGTTGAAGTTAAAGCACGTATTGTTGGCGAATTGAACCGAACTGTTGTATTCTGTGGGTAAACACGAGTCGACTGAGTCACTCGCCTTTGGCAGCGACAATAAAATTAAATAAATATTCGTTGCATTCCGGCGGTGACTCGTGGAACGTGCTTTCTTTCTGAGAGTTATGAGCCTTTGAACGGAAACTGCACAATGAACAGCGATTTTTCGACGACTATCGCGTTTCATATTGCTAGCTTAAAAAAACCTATCCAGATTGTTATTTACAGTTCTATAGTACCTATCTATTCAACGGAATATTCTCATTTTTATCCGGTTCGAAGGATCAATGTTATTCTTCTATTGATCTAGGTTTCAGCAACCATGCCAATGACTCAGTGTGAGCGATCACTCGAATATGGTTAAAGTTTATATTCGATATTGCCAGGTGACAATGATCTAGCCACTATGTTGAAATTTTGACGCAAATAAAGAGTGTTTACATTAATATGATTATTAGTTGAGATTATTAGACGAGTTTTATATTGCTACCCAGGAGTCAAAAGTTTAAATAATAAGTTTTAGTTAGTTATGAAGAGGAGGGAGATGGGGACAAAGGCGGTCGCAATATCATTTGAAAGGGCTAATTCTGCTGATTTCATCACTTTAATTTTTTCTTGCCGCCCTTTAGGAGAAATCATTAAAAACATATACGAAAAATCTGATTATTACAAGGTATCATATATTTAGGTACCCAAATTTCGTCTTGATGAAGCAAAATGTAAATGGTCACTGTTCTAGATATTGGCTTTATACTCGATTAACTCGATTTTCTAACACTTTGTTTTCTACTCTTCAACTATTCTTTTAATCGGGTTTATTAATCACGATTTATAAGGTTCGATCCGCACGTCAATCTCAACTGTCATCGGATGTAGTTTACAGACCGCAGGCAGTCGTCACGGCTGCTCGTTCAGGTTGATTCCCTCTTCGAGGAGGCTACCAGATAGGAGCTAACCCGTGAGTTAGGCGACAAAAGATAACATAAAGCCATTAGGCGCAAGCTGCATGGAACCGTTAGGAACAGTGGACTGAACACTAAGTAAACTAAACAACACGCAAATTCAAGTAATGTTTGCACACGACACCTCAACTGGCAACGCAATGGCCTCGTCCGATGCGTCGACATGCGTGCCATCCTATACCGACCCGAAACTAGCAATGTTGCGCCAGAGGCAAATTGAAATTGCATATATGCTTAGCACAATGTTTCATACTAAGAGTCTATAGGATATAGGTGCGCGAATGGTGCAATAGAGAGAGGGGTCTTACGACTGCTACCTACGAGAGGAAGCGAGAAAAGCCGAAATTCTATCTGATCGCACGCATCGTATACCCATTAGTGCGGATGGCTGGAATGGCACGAATTTAAAGCGTTGACGGGCGTTTAAAATTGGATGATTTTACTTAACGGTATACTTCGACTCTTTTCAAAGTTAGGCAAACCAGACTTTTAGACTTCTATGAGAGTACCATTTCCACTGCCTCCTGCTTAGTCCGCTACTGATGATATGCTTAGAGTAGCTGTTTTGATGAACACGATAAGAACACAATGCGATACTGACCACCGGTAACGTTCCCAAACACGATCCGCGTTGCGTCCGTTTTTTGTCTTTGTGCACGGTAATTCTCGTCGTCCGGAGTGATTGCCAGCTTTTAACAGGCTGTGAAATCGCTGCTTTGGACGGGCGGCCGCAGTACAATTAAATTCTCAGGATGAGAAGCGAGAGGCGAGTCGCAGCGAATCAGTGTAGGTTTAATAGGATTCGCCTTGCTGCGCGGCGTGACGGATCGCAGCGTTTCAATCCCGGTAGCGGGGTACGTGAACGTCTCTACGCACGCTACTCCCAGACACTCGCTCCTCCGTCTAAAGGCGAAGAACCCAAACTGTATTACCCCGTAGACAACTTTGGGGCCTAATGGGGATGTTCAGCTCGGACTTTCTGCCCATCTTGTTACACCCGGTCGGAAAAATACATTTTCGGAACGCCAAATAACTAATAAATACGGGTCCGCGAGCCGCCATTTAGGTATATCTCGTGCACCCCCAATATTTTTCTCGCTGACACGTACCCCTCACAAGTCGAAAACGACCCCTGTGGGTCCATATAGACCACTTTAGCAATCACCGGTCTAAAGGTTCTCCTGAAAATTTGAGATGACGTCATACCTAGGTTACTTTGCACTGTTGTGGCTAGGTGCGATCTGACGTTTCCATAGTAATAATTGAAATTACAAGTACTCAGACTGTTTTGCATACGGAAGTTACATCTTTAATTTTGATGGAATGGAAAATGTCGTTTCGGTCAAAACATGGAATTAACTCAAGAACATTTCGGCGCGATAATTATTTTATGGTCTTCGAAGTAGGTTATCTCAGCAATATTTCGTCGATCGACTTAAAGCTTAAATTGATTAAGTCTTCCTTAAAAGAATCATTAATAATTAATTAAACTGTGTGGATCTACAGTTTATTTCATCTGAGTCGTTGCGATAACAATTACAGTCAGAACTCATTCATAAACCGTGTGTGCAGGGTGTACGACGATCGGTATTCATCAATCGATATATTCGCTGAATCGAACGGATTCAGAAACATCTTGAGAAGGGCGATATTTAATTTTAAGGTATCTTAATACTTTATATATTCTACATTTCAAATCATATGCAAGTAATGTGCATAGTAGAAATAGAACTTCTTTTTTTACTATGTAATGTGTATCTAACATATTCCTATGTATCATATTTTGTATATGTATATATTTATGAATGTACCATCTGTCATATAATTATGTACTGTGTAGAGTGTAGTGTATCTAAGTATGTTCATGTGGGTATCATTCATTCCCTTCCTGGTTCCTCCCTTTCTATTTTACTTCCGGTTTCCCTTCTGTTTTTTTTTAACTAATTTTAAATTGTTATCAGTTAGTGGAAGATATTTTTTGGTGTTATTGTATATTTCATAGACTTGACTACTTATTGTTGCACACTGTTATTTTCCTGAATAATAGTAATTAAATTATTTAAATTAAGCTCCACTCCACACAAAAACCATTATGTATCGTTGGTTCAATGAATTTAAGCGTGGCCGTAGTTAGTTAAGGGATGCATCGAAGAAGGCCATTTAAAAACAGTTGTCGTACCAGCACACGACGCTACTCTCCGCGCACCAATAAGTTCACGTAGAGCCGCTAAAAATAGTAAGATCGATCTATGGCTTATTGTGAAATTCAGGTATCCTTAGGCATTAATATGACTATAGCAGCATTACGAAGTGGTCACTGGCGGCGAACCATTAGAATCATGCGATCTCTTTCGCACTTGCATGGCCTTACAGAGAGTGATCGGTCGGTCGCCGAATTGTATAGCCCCAGTGACCATTGTGTCCGCCTGTGCAGCGGACCTGGGGACGGGAACTCGT
>JAOPUG010000168.1:3889625-3902305 GCA_027564375.1 Micropterix facetella
TCATATATAATAATAGTTTATTACAATATATTCCCTAAATAATAAGATTATAATCAAACAAATATATTCCAAATTATTTGAAATGGTGTAAGTATAATCGGCATAAGATCATGTCTTTTGAAGAACTCTGTAACTAATTACAAGTGCATACTTTACCTAAATAGATAAATAAATAAAAATGAACATTTAGTTGGTGTCCTCCAATCGCTCACGGGCAAAACGACGTCTTACGTAAAATACTTAAGGCATATCGTTTGCACTTTTAAAAACTTTAAAAGGAGCGAGTCGCTTTTTACGAATTTGCCCATTTTGTATTACCTTACAAAATGAGGTCTGACAACCTCCCGTTTGCTTACGTCAACATGCTTAAAGATCGCCTAACATCCTGCTTGCTTTCTATGGGGCTGCAATTATTATAAACAAATCGATGGAGTAACAATGGGATGGGTGTCGCTGATAGTTAGCGACTTATACATGGAATATTTAAAGGAATTAGCTATCTAAACCTCCAAAATCAACCCCATTCTCAGGCTTGGCTGTGTCAATGAGATGGTGGATAGAGAAATACGTCTAAATTTGGTGGTTAGGGAGTGAGGCTAGCCTGCCGGGCACATTGCTGACCGGTGTCTCGCTATTTGGCGATGGTTTCTAACGGACAAGTGGCGTAGTTGGAAAGTGGATTTTTTACGTCAAAGTTCTGTACGTTTCATCTCGAGCGATATAACGATAAAGTTTGTTGAAACGCTTCGGGAAGCGGGCTCGCCCGAGTATAGTCTTAACTCCATAAATGTCGATTACACCATCTTGTTTACATTACCATTTTCTTTTACACCCGGTCGGCCCGATTCACAGTCGAACACCCATCCGGCAGCCTCCCCGAAGAGGGACTAATCCAGTAAAACCCGCTTTGCGGTCGGATCTGAGATACCTCCCAAGTTTCGGTCCTGAAAACCATGTATATTTACGTAGGTCACTATATAAATTTTGAGAAGCTCGAAATTTAAAAATTGAACATCTATGTTCTATGTTACTAAATAGGAAATTTATTTAAATATCGCATGTGAAAGGCCACTTTTAAAAACAAAAAAAAAACAATACATTTATGGTATTTATTCTGTCACCACTTTCCGCTTTTTTGTCTGCTACGATAGAGCTCAAGCGAGAACATCTCCGTGCTATCTACTCTTACTTTAAATTTGGAGTATTTGAAGTGTTAAGCTTTGAACGTTTAAAATCAGTTTTAGGCGAATCTTCTTCTTTTCGGGCAACATTTTTTAGATGGTTTAACGAATTGTAAAGGGTTAGAACTAGCCTTGAAGATGACGACAGAAGTGGACGCCCACCAACTGCAGAAAATGTTTCGACTACTGTGGTGCGAGAAGACCCACGAATCATATTTAAGGTCATAGAGAGAATCATACATATTAGTTCGGTTAGTGTTCATACTATCTTAAGCGAATATCTTGGCGTGAGGAATATTTGTTGTCGTTGGATACCGCGTGTGCTCTCCGAGACGGAAAAAGCAGCCCGTGTGGATTGGTGACGAAATGCGACTACGTTTCGAAAATGGGGCTTCAAGGCGTGTTTCTGAAATCATTACTAACGACGAAACATTGATATATAAGTATGATCCGGAAAGCAAGAAGCGTTCGTCATTTTCAGATGGCCAGTTGCCAACAAAATTGCAAAGACCTCGGAACATTGCCAAAAAATAATGGCCAGTTTTTTTTCACGGAGTGGACATATTGTGACATCTATGCTAGATTGTAGATTCGTTAATTCAGAATGATAGAGAACCGTCGCATTGCTAAAAAAATTCAACGCTGTGCAGGAAAGTGGACCAAATACCGGGCTTAGAGGTATAATACGGCACCACGACAACGCGTCTTCACAAACGTCCCTCAGAACAAAGGCGTTATTCAAGAATCTGGTATTGACACCCTGACTCACTCACCTTACAGCCCCGATTTAGCTCCATGTGACTTCATTTTATTCTCAATTGTCAAGGATAACATTAAAGGAAAGTTTTTTTCAAGTGCTGATGTAGAGGTGACTGCATACGAATCAGCCATTTGTGAGCTGTCGGAGGAAGAATGAAATAAATGTTTCCAGAGCTAGTTTAGACGAATGGAATTTCCATAGAGAATAATAGAGAATATTTTGAAAAACTATAAAATAAATTATAATAATATATCGTTTACATTTGCGTCTTTCAAAACTTATATAGTGATGTATGTGTATATACGGGGTTGTATGTTGCGACACACGCGCGATAAAGGGAGCACACGACACGAAGAACTACACTGAGAGGAACATAACGCTGTAATACACGGAAATACGAATGTTTCAAAAGGAAGTACGTATAGATCTCGAACTGTGGCTAGTGCGTATGAATTTACATGGCGCGTAATGGTGTAGTTATCATGTCACTGTAAATAAGTAGCTACATAATCTTGTTGCTGTTTAATTCCAAAATGATGACCCAACAAAACGTATTGTTATTTCTTTACGTCACGACCTTAGGACTTATATCTTGGCAGCATGTTGTAGTTAGTATACTTACGGTTATAGTCGGACACATAATTCGTGTTGAAGCTACAATTTACCATTATTTTCGTAATTTTCGTAAGGGACATGTTGATACATATAATCGAGTAGTGGACTTTCAACAAAATTACGATTAAAACATTATTATTCTGTATAAAAACGTAATAAAAAAAATGGTACTGTAAGGACAAATCCAATATTTTTTTCAGTGTACCTACATGAACAAATATATCAAAGCGGTTTTTTTTAAGTTTTCCTCTACTGGAAACGTAAAACAATGACTCTCCTAGAAAACATCGATATATCAAAAACAATCACAGCACGAGAGCGAAAATGTTATCGTCGCAATAATTTAGCGACCAAGACGCGAAACAAATTAATATTGATAATATGAAGTAACTAATCGCTGCGACGCACGCCACAAGAGTTAGAAGTTCGCCTATTCTCATATATTAGAGCTAGCAACAAACAAGAGTTTCATAATATCGATTGAAGCAATGGCGAGAGCGATTGATTCGCGAGTGTTCGTAATAGGACGCTGCCGGCGGAGCGAACCAACCTCTTTCCCAATAAACAACCAACGCATCTTATTCAGCATTATCGCATAAAACGCAAATTCCGCCAGATATAATCCGATTAAAATCAGCCGGGGGGCGTATTTTCCCAAAACGGCCGGTCGTTTTATACGCTAACGACTTCGTCGAGAGATACAGCGGAACGCCTCGAATCCCCGAAGAAGCAAAACAAATAATTTGGCAAATTCCGAAAGATACTCCCCCCCCCCTTCCACCCCCCAGTCGGCAAATTTAATTGAATTACTTAGGCAATTATGGCAGGCGAGCCGCCGCGCGCGGTTGCCAAAAATGAAAAAGACTCTCACCTGCGAATAAGACAGCTAGAAGGGAAATTAGCATTCGCCCTAATGGTTTAAAAAGATGGGGCCGACTGTGCACGGAAGAAGGGTTGACTTTAATTAAGATGAAACAGAGACTGCTATCTTAAACTCGGTCGGTTATGATGATAACGGAATAAAAGCATTACGTCACATCCGGCTCAAAGGACTGCTAGTTTCTATCGCTGCTTTCTCAGTTACGACATTTTTTAATGATGACGAGGAAGATTAAAGTCATTAGTTAGGAGAGCTAGACGTATAAAATCGTCTTAGAAAAAAGCGTCAAAAACTGTGTTTCTGATATCAACGTCACTCTTAAAAGGCTAAACGTTTCGGCATTGATCGTCATTGCTAGTGATACTTTAAGTAACTTCGTTAGTATGAAGTAGTACTGGGCATTTTTGCTTTTTTTCAACTCCTATTCTGCTATTCTAGAGACATGCTTCTTAAACTGCCACAAAAAGCATCAGGCTTCTCAGGCGCAGTGCGGTCAAGTGCTTTCTTTTCATGGAAGCTGTGCGTGCTAAACAAATGTTTCGACGCCAGGACAGGGGGACTGTGCTATACACATTCAAACAAGAAAAATCTAATGGAAAAATATAACACCGATTTATTATGTAAGGAACAGTTTTATTTTATTCGAATAAAGAGACAAAAGAAAATATATTTATTACATTAAACAATGTTGGCATTAAGAAATGTTAGCATAATAACCTTAGAAGTTTTTAGGCTTCTTCTACTGTTTATCAATAATGTAACCGGAAGTAGAAAATACTCTTTCCCAGCGAACTGATGTCACAACGAGGCTGCATTTATTAATGAATACTTCTTTTTGAAATTAGGGTAAATTAATTGATAGGTTCGCCACCATTCTAGCGGGGAATCCTCTATCTGGAGACTTTCTTCGCTTAAAAACCTCTCCACTTCTTTTTCAACGGCCGAGCGAGAGAGGTAAAAGACAGCTCAAAGCACACGGAGCGCAACTCTCCCCCTCACTCGCAGCAGGGTATGAGCAGTCTTTCTCGCTTGCCGCTCGAAGGCAGACGCTCGCCTGGCAGTCGGCGAGCAGGTAGAAAATAGCGTGAAGTGGAATGTAGCGTGTTCCCTCATTTAAAAAAAGCGCGCCTATATTTTCCTAGCCCGAAGCATAGTAAAAACAAAAGTTCTAAAAATCAGTTTTTACTATACCCGAAGCGTGCTTCACTAACATGCTTAATGCTTTTTGACACAGCACTATTAGAGAGACAGTTATTGCAAAAAGATGGAGAGCAAGATGAGTCATTCGCCAGGAGAGGTGGATGTATAAAATTCTCTTAGAAAAAAATGTCAAAGACTGTTTTTATTATATCGACGTCATGCTTAGAAAGCTAAACATTTCGGCTTTGATCAGCATTAAAAGTGATACTGTAAGTAACTTCATTAGTATGAAGTGTAGGTGCAAATAAATAACAATATTTGACACTTTCACGACCGGCCAACATTAGTTGTAGAAATGAAGTTACTGAGCCACGTCAAGAAATCAATGTCAGAAAAAAAACCAATAAGACACTTGAGTGACTCCTACAGAAAGAAAACTAGTTAAACGTTTTACGCTACAAAATATTCTTTATCAAGCTTTAGGAAAGTAGTCACAAGGAATTTTTACTAGTTCTACGCCCTCGATACGCCCCCCCATCTCTCCCGAAATTTACTGTTTTGACAAGACACGTCCTTCATTTCGATCCGTAGGGAGTCGCATGCTAAAACAGCATGTAGGCGTAGCTCGATAGTACGTTTGTAGATCCGAGCGGGAATCGTCGCGTTTGGGAGAACTTTGCTGCCAAAGAAGGTATAATTCATTGAACTTAAACCGATGTTCATCATGAGTTTAAGGCTTATTATATAAGTGTGTAATTTGCTGCAGAAATTTGACGGTTTCTCGGCTATGGCGCCCCCGCGTTTGATCTTTGGGTACCAAAATGGCACGAAAAGACATGGGTAGCAAGACAGAGGGATATTGGAAAGATGATGACAATCATCACAGGAAAAACGCCGCCAGCTGGCAGATTTCGTGTTCCTATACATAACCTCTTGTATCGAGAAAAATATCACGAATAGAAATCTTCGAAACCTGGACTTATTTAAACCTCCATTAGCGAGAAACAATACCGGATTTAAAACCTTCATCCTTTGTTTTAATACTGTTTGTCCTGAGTTTTCTTTATTTGAAACGTCGTGTATTTAGTTTTAGTAAGCTGTAGTCAAGCTATGCTTTGATGACCGTTAGTCCCTTTTCGGTGTCATTGTACACATCGTCCTAGGATTTACCCTGAATACAATGCTGTGTCGTTTGCAAAGGACACCGCTTCTTCTCCCTCAAAGGTCATGTTAGTGAGGTCATAAATTGGCCCTAATATATTTCCTTGCGGAATCCCATACCTAACGTTTGCTTCCGAGCTGACCATCCGACCAACTTTTGTTGTTTGTATCCTCTCCGCTATGTAATTTTCGAACCATTTTAGTGGTGAGCCAAGCGCTCCGATATTTCGGAGCCATTGTAACGTTGCTTCCGTGGAGATTACCGCATCAGAGGGAATGTTAACGTCAAATTATGTTTTGTTATTTTTATTTTAAATGATGAAAAGAAGAGTAGTTGACATACTAGTAAAAGATGAATATTACGAAAATATGACATATAAAAAGAACTATTATTAAAGATTACACAAAGACATATTATAAATGATTATTCGAAGTAATTTATTAATTGAAATTAAAGGAAGTTATCAAAGAAGTCATTATTGTGACATTTAAGATCATTATTCCAAGAAATCAAGAAAGAGTTGATTTGTTGCCGGACTATCAGGGTTGAGCTGAAACACTGAGAGTCGGCGGACTCCCTGCTCTGAACTCGGGGGTAAAATTCTCCAAAGACGCGAGGGTCGATTGGATTAATAGGGGGAATGTCGCAGGATTCTCAAAGCTCGTCTTCTTCCGTCGCCGTGTCTGGTTCAGTTCCTGCCGTCGCGTATGGTGTCGGACGGCTCTAGGTACCCGCCTGGCCTAAACCGATCTGACGTTCGCGAAGGTGATGAGAGGCGACGGCCCAGTCGTCGGCGGAGAAACGGGTGTAGCGTCGGCGTCGTAAGTTGAGCCCAAAAGCGCCGTAGACGGCCCTGCGGCAAAAGTAAGATGATTCTCCCGCGTCCGCACCTTCAAGGTTCTTATCCCCAGCAGAAGATCCCGATTAATATATCTGGCTTCACGATTTCCACTACACCCCCGGGATCTGCTGCTTATGAACTAACAGAACTCTCTGATTAAAAAATGTTAATTCACTGGAAACAACCTATTTAATAAATGGTAGTTTATTTGTCGGTGGTTTAATTATATCTTTTGATACCGTAGTTACGTGTACTTTTTTAATCTCGATTTTAGTTTTATTTTTAATAGATTTTCAAACACTAGTCATAGTTATATTATTTAGTATTGTTGTAGAATATTAGATTTATTAAAAGTATTTTAATTGGTGGCTTGTTTTATTTAGTTGTAATATTATCAAAAATATTGAATATGATGGATTACATTTATTTGTAATTTTTATTTTTGGTTTAAATTGTACTCCCAAGTTCAGAGCGATATGAGTCTATTCGTGTTTACCGGGCGATATTGTAACGTATGTCATATACCGACTGTGCCGCTGCAGCTGTGTCCCCGGCACAGCCTACCGATTTTTTTCGTGTCTGAATTCTGCAGAGAACTTTCTATTTCGACCGTTTATAAAATCTCAGCGCGTCCAGAAAGTACCTGCGAGTCGCACAACCAGATTACTTGGCCTGTACGCTTTGGCGCAAATTTTAGTTTCATTTTAGTTTCAGTTGTATCCAAAGTATTCGATTAAATCCGCGCATTTTAAAAGACGACAATCGGGTTCAAAGCGAAACAAAAATAGCTCTTTTGTACCTGTTGAAGTCGAGCGGAGACGGAGGAGGGGAACGAGGCAAAGTGAGCCACATAATGAAACTATGCGCAAAACCAATTTCACCGGCGGCATTACGAGGCGGGCGAGGAGGGGACTTTTTACTTTGTGTAGCGAATAACAAGACGAGCGAAGGGAGGTGGTCGGGAGGCGAAATGGAATACACGATGAGATGACTTGATGACATTCACTTTGCTTACGGGAATTTTCGCAAACGGCGGCATAAGAGGCGACAAGCGTGACTTTAAGCCCTGCTGTCTGCGGCGCTCTACTTTGTCTATTCGAATTGTAGATGTTATGCCTCACCGCTAGCGAGTCAGCAGGGCTGGTAGCAGTACAGGCTCATTGGACGAAAATAGGACATTAGGTAATATAATTCAGGCATTTATTAAAAAATCAATACAATTAAGAATGTATTTCTCAGAGGGTGTATGGACTAGAATTTAGACAAATCTAAGGCCGACTCTATATAATCTCAATGTTAACTAAATGTTTGCGTACATAACATCAATCTTTATAGTGTTACTGGTAGCATTGCAAAACGCAACCTAAACGAACATCAATTTCCCGTGAAATACTTCGGAAAGTGAAGGCCTGAATTATGCGAAATTCTTAGCAGGGCACAAGAAAATTGGCAAAAGATCTGAAAGTGTTGGCCTTAAGTGTTCCTTGAGCCAAACAAGATACAACAACAGGAAAAGTAGCTATATACATCGGCAACTTTGGCCAGTCCCGTAATTAGTAACCCATGACTTATCGAAAATGGCTTAAAACCTATTCCAATAAGTTTCTCTCATCACCACGATTCCAAAAATACTCATGCACGCTATGCCTGCTCTACCTATTGGTCAGATCCTTCTCCTGGCCAGGAAACCAAACTGCGTGACTCAGATCGAATTTAATTCCACCCGGTGGTTCTTAGAATCATCCACAGAAACTGTATACTAAATTTGGTTAAGATCGGATCACGGGAAGTCTTCGGATGGACGGACAAACAAACGGACAAACACACAGCATGCATCAGTCTAAATGGCCCGTCGTACGTAATACTACCAGATGGGCCAAAAATCGTAAATTGCAAAAAGTGCAGTGTTTTATGTTCCAGTTTCGGATATTCAGTACATTTTTTTCTCAGTGGACCTTTTGGGGATTGTTGATGTTACATGGCTTTTTGATATTTCCCGTGTCATTTGCACAGGTGAAAATAGAGAGGTGTTACTGTATTTGTAGCATAAAATATAATAGTGTAGTGTATACGCATAAAACAAAAAAAAATGTATTATTTAATGTCATACGTAGTGTCCACGTTGCAAAAGCGTTAGAAGCCGTCGTCTTTTATGGCATTTTGAGCTAATGGAACAAATTTTAGTAGCAAAAAACTATCGTCTAGAGGGCGTCAAGTAGAATCTACTCACAGTGATGTGCCACTTCCGTCTGATTGCTATATCAAAAAATATTCGCAATATTTTGGAAAAGTCAGTTTTAGAAAAAACGGCAAGAAGAAAATAGTTTATTATGATCACAAAAAGTAAGAATATTTAATAACTCCTGAAAAAAGTGATTTTAGTGACAAGCGACTCAAAAAAAAAACGATCGAAAATTAATTTAGTGGCCTACTACCAACCCTGCGTTTTGCGTCTTCAACCACACTGAGAAATATAATGTATTTGTCCTTACCATTTTGTTATTACGGTTTTATACTGAATAAGTACGTTCCTATCGTAATTTAGTTGAATTACAAGTAATTTTGTTGAAATTCCCAATATTCGATTATATGTATCAACATGATGCTTACGGGAATTACGAAAACAACGGTAACTTATAGCTTCACCATGATTTATGTATCAAACTTTAACCGTACGTATACTACTGCATGCTGTCATGGTAGAAGCAAGATCCTGAGGTCGTGATGTAATGAAATAACATTACGTTTTGTTGGATCTTCATATCTGAATTAAACGGCATATTTACAGTGACATAGTAACTACACCATTACGCGTCATGTAAATTCATACGTACCAACCAGTCCGAGATCCATACGTAATTCCTTTTGAACATATTTTCGTATTACAGCGTCATATTTGTCTCAGTGCAGTCAGTAACTAGAACGCGCCCAATCTGGGCCATCGCGATTATTGGACACAGTCTACAACCGACTGTTTGGGCCGTTTGACCCACATGTGCAGTGCCAAAATCAATTTGAGACCTTAAATTGATAAATGAAAATGACCTGAAAAACAGATGAGTTAGATTAAATAACTTTATTTTACAGCCCCAGAAAGTTCCGCTGTCAAATATTATAATTAGTTTGGCCGGAAACTTCCAGTGTAACCTACGTATTATCAAGTAATCCTGGCCAATAATATACGCCGATATTACATACAATTACGATAACATCACTTTAACATAACGTAATCTGCTTATTTAACGCATAGCTTTACCATAATTTGAAATATGGACTTGATAAAATGCCCGCCGAAGGAAAAGAGAACGATGAATAACTGTTTATTGTCTCTCGAAGTACGGTTGAGAACCCGTTGTGACAAGGCGTTTCTCTACGCAAATATTTCGACTCTCTAATATTATCGTAATACGATGTGTTACAGAATTCTGTCATCGTGTATCAATCACCTTTATTAATACTTCTACTCTCTAATACTACGTAAAACGATGTTACAAAATTCTGTCACCGTGTATCAATCACCCCTTAGTACAAAGGGAACGACGGTTGGGCCAATATTTACCGAGGCTGACCCGCACGCGGTCCCCGCGGGCTACCAGTCTGCGCGACAAAAGGCTACCACATCGGAAACATGCAAATTCGCCGAGGGACAACCGCGGCCGACAGACATTGCACGATTATTAATTCAACGCGACGAACGGAGAATCTTGCGCCGCCTACGGTTGCGGTTCGGGGTCTAGGATCCGGTTCGAAGGACTAAAAAAGCTCGTCGACATTTGGTGCCCATTCTTTTGATGAGAATTCTACTAAACGATATGTTTTTTTTTTTGTTATATACGGTCATCACGGACGTTACAACGATGAAGTCATGTTTTCCATCCAAGCCGCTCAGCAGCCGGAATGCCTCTTTTGAATTAAGGTTAATGTTGAATGTAGCGCCGTGAAAATGTGTTTGCCGCATTGCGTTTATACCGTAAACGGTCTCAGGGTAGATGATACCCTGCGGAAGCTAGGATCATAACCGATCAACATGTCGTGTACAATAAGCCGTAATAAACCGGCACGCTGGCTTAATTCTACAGAAATTCGCAAACGAGCAGAAACGAGCACCCGAAAAGCCTCCCGTTTGTTGCACGTTTCAAAATCTCCGATACACAAGAATGTTGAAACGGGACAAACAGCATGGTTATTTGATAAGGAAAATGCACGTCACTTAATCGCATCCAAAGTATAAAATTTTGCCGTGGATTCAGACAGTAGTGGAAATATCAACCTAACCTTTGACTACACTTGGAGTCAACTCGCCCAATAATGTTCGACAATAAGTCGACTCCCAAGGCGTTTTCCCGCCTATTGTTATTAAAAAATCCACTTAACACCCGTCCACTGGCAATTTTGCGTGGAATTCCCGACATTTTCCGAGCGGAGGCACGCCTTTTCCACCTCTCCCGCTGCCGGTATGCTTTTAATTTTTCCGGCGCGGTTCTTTCGGAAAAGGGGTTTTGTTTGCGGCGCGGTCCACGGGACGCAGCCTCCCCGAGGTGGAATTAAAAGCGAATTACACCAATCCGCCATTTTGGGGCTTTCCCGCTCGTTGCGTCAAGGGACAGTTGAGCGCTTGCGACGATATTGTTTTTACGTTTCGATTTTGCTTTATGGCTTGTTTTCGGTTCATCCGAAGTGAGCTCGTAATTGAATGGACAGTCGTTCAATCAGACGATACAGTGACATAGTCGATACGGGCAGATATACTAGTATCTCGAATAGAAGAGTTGGGTGGGATTAAGTTGGTTGAATAAGTTTACTGAGTCGCACGCAGAATGTATCTTGAGCAGGCACCGGGAGGTTACGAACTGTATTTTCTTTTTTATTAAATATAATTTTACGATATTAGATACACTATATACAACTTTATCCTGGTGGAGACCAAGGACTTGTCTAACAGGTTTCTAGCGATTTGTGATATTGGGTGTGAGTGGCTGAGGTATTCCTTGAAGTCATCCATCAAGAAATACTCCGGTATTATCCTATATCTAAACATTTCGAAAAATGTGAGAGTTTCAATATTTAAAAACGCAAATTGGGTCATCGGATGAAGTCCGTGGGTAAATAGGTGAGCCGAGGCAGGACGGAGCGGAGGCGAGGAGCCAGCAGGACTCGTGTATTCACGTAGGCTGTAGTGATGTGCAATGTCTATTAGCTGGAAGTCAATCCAGCTCACTAGCCACAGCACAAGCTGGAAAAATCCCCGTCATCTGGCGGAAGGCGGATGAACTCTTGAGATACTGAAAGGTGTGGTCTGTTGAATTCATCGCTTGCGGAGACAGCCACAGATCACGACCGAGGGCAATCATTAGAAGTATAAGATATCGTAACCGCATACGACAGCTGGGTGTCCTGTTACGAACCTGAAAGAAAAAGTCAATCGGTGGAGTGGGTCTTTCCTTTGGAGCATTGGCCGACGAAATTCAAGAAAGGTCGAAACTCAGGTAAAATGATAGTTGCTTCTTTTTGAACAAGATGGGACAATACACGACAATTTCACTTGAAAATAAAAAAAACTGCAAGTTGGTATATTCACTGCAGATTAGTACGTTAACATTTGCTCGCCCAGTATTTTAGAAAAAAAATCGTAAAAAGTGTCCTCGCAGCAGAGTAGTCCTCCATCACGACAATGCACCCGCCCACTCCGCAAGATGAAAACGGCGTTTCTGAAGACCTCAAACGTGGAACTGATGACGCATCTCCCATACATTTATGAATTTGAGATTATACTCGGGCAAGCCCATCACCCCAAGGCGTTTCAACGAACTTTATTGCTATATCCACTATCCAACTACGCCAAGGCCCGTTAGAAGACGACGCCGTAATAGCGAGAAACTCCCAGATTTGGTCGGATTCCTCTGACCTTCCGTCTGATCGCGGGATCGAAGTCACTTGCGCGGTCTTCTACCTGGAGTAAGTAGCAATTCCTAAATGATATTATCGCGGATACGAGGCCCCCTTTGCTCGTTTAGCCCACAAATCCTTTCTAAGGGTAGATAACTTAAAGTCTAAGGGGGGGGGGGGGGAACAAACCCCCCGGGGTTATGTTCAAAACACTC
>JAOPUG010000168.1:3918902-3935726 GCA_027564375.1 Micropterix facetella
CTAAACATAGAATAACAGACTCATTCGCCCATTTGCAAAGTTGATGTTTCGCATTTAAATATAGCAAACTTTTAATCCTTCCAGAAACATTATGGTTTTGCTATTTGTGGTCAGGCATGCTTTTAGCAGCACTTAAGTTGAATAGAAATAAGGTAGAATGTTGTAAAACTTTATCGAAATGCAAAATATACATATGGAAAACCATAATAGATACCTGCATATTAATTATTTAGAGAAATTATATACTTTGCCTTATTAAAAGGTTTAAAGATGTGTTTTCCACGATTTTATTTTTCAAGGACTATATTATATTTTTACCATTTATAATTTAAAATAGTTGACAGGTATTCGTGCATTGAATTTCAAATATTCGTAATTGAAAACAATACGCTGGATATCCAAACTATTTTGTACATATTTTCTACTAGTTAGCATTAATACTTCCCACGTCGGTAATAATGTGCTGAATTCGGGATACTGTAATATTCAACATACATAATAACGACTACCTTCCTACTTCAATGACTGAAATATTATACATAAAATACTAACTTGGTAGAGTTTACATAAAATAAATAGATAATGAATTACCATTACACCGCCAAACACTTCCGGCTGGCCTCTCTTTACCAGTATGTCTATGTTGACTTTGTCTATCTGATATACTGGAATACTGTGATTTCATAAAAATTAATCGGAATATCTACATATTACGAAGAGATTTAAATTTACGGCCTTCGAGGAATAGACACCTCATGAACAACTGTCTCTCAGTTAGGACAGAATTGTGTAAAAAGGGCCTTAGTTCGGTTGTATTAGGTATTTTTACTCTGTTCTGCCAATCGGGATTAAATGATTCACTGCAATGGCTCAAAAACAAATGTTACAGTGTAAATAACACTCTTATCGATAATGACAAATATATATTATAACATATACCTATATGTACTTTTAGACATTTTAAACCTATCGTCATTTCATTCTAGAGTAGTTTTATTTTCTGATAATCCGAGGATATTTTATTAATTATATATAATTAAATAATGATGATTAAAATTGACTTTTTACATAGGTAATGGTAATGTAAATTTACTATAATAAACTCTAGGTATTAACATCGATTATATAGAGAGTATTATTTGCTATGATTATATTTATTATTCTTATTAATATCATTAAACCTTGTTACTTTGGATTTGCCTTCTTTTGTTTACCTTACATTTTAACGACATTTAATATAAATGTTATTTCATTATAGAAAATTTACTGACATCTTTTATGATTATATAGATTATTATTATTTTCTTATTTTGGACACTTTTAACTGATTTATTCTTCTTTTCACCCCTTGCTCTAATGAAATTGTAATTATTTTAATTTATAACCGTGATTATCTCTTTTTCTTTCATTTAATTTGGTATTTTGTTTTAGTGGCCGAGTTCTAGTACGTCTATATTATATATATTGTTGTATTGTTACATATCAATTAATGACGTAGGTATGAGAATAAAACTTGACTGTCTGCCAGTCTTTATGTCTGTCTGTGGGTCTGGATGTTACTTCATGAATGCCTGGCTGTTTTATTGGATGCAAAATAATCAATCAAGTATTTTTTTTGCATTTTAGTAAAACACTGCTACTAAACTTCTAAGGTTTCTGTGAGAAAAATTCATTCAAAATCATTTTTATAAATTTTGCCTTTAATCAATTTCTTAATACGTAGAACGGTATAAATGCTTGATATACATGGATTGCGGTTTAAACTCCATTTACATCATACCTTGGTTCTTTGACTATCTATAATTTATAGTAGAATATTTTGTAGGAATGCTAATATCACCCGGGATAGCTTCCGGGAAGAGGCTTTTGCCTGTCAATGTGCCTTAAAATAACCATTAACTGATTTGAAAAATTACTTCGACAATCTGGTTTGATCGTTGAACAAATGGCGGAGATTTTAATTTGTATTCTGCATCAAACAACGTTGGATTTAGGACCAATCTAAGGGCGAACCCGATACCTCGACAGTTTTCAACGAACTTTATCGTTATGTCGCCTCGAGATGAGCGAAAGGAATTTGGATAATACATATCCACATATCCATCTACACCACTGCCCGTGAGAGTCCAACACCTCACCGCGATTCAATGGGAATTTTCAAGCCCAGTGGGGCGGTGCACCTTGTGCCCTCACTCAAAGATGTGGTCATATTTCTCCGACCTTCCATCTGGTACCCCGTTCGAAGTCACTTGCACGGCCTCTGCCTATCGTATTATACGCGTAATTCCGTCACTCGGAAATATCGCGGATCCGTGCCATCCGATCTCACCCGAGATCGGACGGGCAATGGATCGTTTCTAAGAATAGGTGACGACAGGTCGACAGCGACTCCCGCGTCTTAGGTCGCATTACGCTTCCAGACCCTTCCAGATCTCATTCGATTGTCAACACGGCCAGTAAACTGCAGTGCGTCATTTGCCCAGTTCCACCCGAGGTATTCCTCCGGATTTGCCGCACAGCGGCTTCAGCAGGATAGTCCCTCTTCGAGGAGGCTCCCGCATAGGAGCTGCTCGGCGAGTTGAGCAAACCAGATCACACAGCGGCTATTAAAGCCCAAGCTAAGTTACCATTTGGAACCATTTGCATCAACAGTGTAAATAGTTATTCTGCATCAACATATTTGAATTTAATGCTAGCAGGCTCGATGTCGCTTGCGCAACCTCTACCTATCATAATACCGCGCCATTCCGTTACTCGGAAATAGGTGGACCCGTGGCATCCTTTACTCGGAATCATCCGAGATCGGGTGGCCATCAAGTCGTTTTTAAGGTTAGGCGATGATAGGTTGACACCTACTCCCGCGTCTTAGATAACATATGTTCCCAGGCACCTCCGGATCTCAGTCGATTGACATCACGGTCGGTTTTCCCGTCCCGTGCGTCAGCCGTCCAGTTCCGCCTGAGGATCCGTCCCCAGATTCACCGCACAGATTTATTGTATGTCATCTGCTACGGGCGAACCCGTAAACCCCGGAGCGTTTCAGCGAACTTTATCGCAATATCACCCAGAGGCGAAACACAGAGACTTGGAGGACGTAGGCAATCTACATACCAAGCTCCAACACTGCCGGTCAGACGCCACCACCTTACGGCGAGGCACAGGGAGTTGTCACCCTGCAGGCAGCCTCACCTCCTGACTCCCAGATTTGGTGGGATTACTCCAAGCACCCGTTTGGTCGCGGGTTTGAAGCCACTTTCGCGGTCCTCTACCTCAAGCGAGCGGCATTCCTCACTGGAATATCGCGAGTACGGGACGTCCTTTGCTCGGCAACTATCACCCGAGATCGGGTGACCCACGTATCGTTTCTAAGGATAAGCAGCTTGCGGTACCTACTTCCCTCCGCTTTCTTAAGAAGCATTCTACACACTTCTAAACTCCTCCGGGTATTAGTCAGTGTCAACACGGCCGGTTTGCCCGACTCGTGCGCCGACTGTCCAGATCAGCCCGAGTTTCTGTCCCCGGATTCACCGGGCAGCGGGTTCACCAGATTGGTCCCTCTTCGAGGAGGCTCCCGGATAGGAGCTGCCCGCGAGCTGAGCCGACCAAGTTGACATATAGCGGTCATCATAGCCCAGACTACATGGATCCATTATCCACCGCGCAGCCGGTTCACCAGGTTGGTTCCTCTTCGAGGAGGCTCACGGATAGGAGCTGCCCCGCGAGTTGAGCCGACTAATTTGACATAACAGCCATTTTAGTCCAAACTACATGGAACCATTAGGAACCACTCTGCGACAACAGTTTAAATAGTTATTATGATTATTTTTTAATCAACATGTCATATAATAAGATAGATAATAGCTGAAATCGCTATCTAGATCTAGTGCTGGCGATTGCGGGTCCTGGATCTGTGATAATGTCACCGGTCGACGTAGATTTAGTCCGTGTGGACGTCGACCATTCCCCGCTGGACTTGTAAGTAGGCATTAGCTGACTCAGAGGACTTCAGCGTATCTCGCATGTGACGAGAAAACCTACTAGCGGTATATCAGCAAATCCAGCCGACGATTTTCAGAAGGTGATATATGCTATATCTACATATATCATAGGGTAAAACCGAGAATTAGGCTGATCTATATGGTTTTCAGTAGGTATGTAATTGAAGTAGTTGAGTTTTCTACAGAACCCTTAAGGGTGTTTTGAGATTATATTATCCGTCGCAATTTTACTACTAGCAGCAATTAAACCTATCACCTGTGATTCACGGATGAAATTAAAGGTAGCATCGATAATAATAAGACTCGCCTTTACGCTAATTGGTAGAAAAGCATATCTCCTGATCCTCTATACCATCGAAATTCAGCGAATGGCGCTCCAGCGTTAAATTTGCTATCGGAAATGCGCTACATCTCGCATATGGAACAGGCATTTAAAAAAGATTCGTCCCTATTTTGGAGTTTCGTCAGAGCGGCCAGAATACACTGCTGCGTGAAGTATGGAGCATGACAAATTTTCGTAGGCAGTCCTCTCAAAAAATCCACTCCATCTAATCTTTTTAAAGAACTCCCGACGCTCACATACAAGTTGACGCCGTCTTATGCGTAAGTTATATTTCAGTCAAATACGTGGTTACATCCTTAGATAGCTTTCGACACTAGCATCTACTTGTAAAACTAGCAATATTCCCTGATCGCAATTATATCCGTGCTAGATCGCACGCACTTCTGGCAGTACCGTTCTCGCGCACGAATCTACTGTATGATCTAAACTTATTTAGTAACAGCACAAATAAGATTATTATGAACATGTAGGTATATTTGTAATCAGTGCTGTAATTATAATATGACGCTATTCAAATTATTTTCATAGACTAATAAATATCATACGTACTGTTGAGAATAAATACCATTATTTAGCTGTATGCAGACAAAGTAACGTATTGATCCATCTGTAAAGTCATTGGCGTGTGAATGCAAATAATAATAACTAAGGGATGAAACGTATTGATTGATTCCTGTTCCGATTATTTCCAAAATTAATCGTCGATCACGATTTCGATTTCGATTATTGTCACAATTCTGATATAATTCATTCATCCTGGATTAAACTTCAAACTATTTCAAATTAGATGGCATCAGTAATTTGATAGATGTATTGGACATCTATTAGATGATTATAACACAGTAGATGCTAAACATCCGTGTCATATTATTCATACCCTCATAAGGAATATAATTATTTTGTTTGATCTACTTATTTCCATATATTTTGAAAATTTAACTGGTTTAGTCATGTAAGTTATATTAGATACTTTGATTTAAGACATGTAGGTAAAATTATCGAAATGATTTTTTAAAAATAAAAAAAACATAGCAATTGTAAGTTATTAGGTGACAGCCAATTTCTTCAAATACTGAATAAATTTAGCTGTTGAAAAAGTCTTTCAGATGTGTGCAGTTTTATTGTTTTGGGTAGTGGCTATTATTGCACCAATAGTGTCGTGGGTAGGACGACGGAAGCTTTGCGGAAGATTGGGTGTGCATAAACACTTTACTCTTTACTCGCTCCATGATTATCTCTGAAGAGGCGCTTGATTGGTTCGACTCCTATCTGCGGAGTCACAGGCAGTGTGTCAAGTCAGATAGGGTTACCATTATGACAATATGGCGGCTTCCTGTTGTCTTTCTCTTCGGTGGAAAATGGCAGAGATGGCGGACTGGATTCCGTCAGGGCCGTCCATCCATCGGGGAATTCGCTAACAGCAGCTACTTAAAACAAAATGTTGTAGAATATGTGTTTTTTTATTGCCGGTCCAAGACTTTTAATAATCCTTATATGGTTTGATTGGTGAGAATAAACCGGCGCTAGATGGCCTAATGTCCCGTATGCAACTATTTTTTTTAATTTTTATCTCAACACGTGGTATTCTAGAAGAGTTCTACTGTGGGCGTTAGGTTTGAGCATCCAAATCGGGTTTTACAAACCTGCGGAGGACGCATTTCACGGTTTGTAAACTGTATCTTTTTTGACTTATTTTGTAACCACACATGGTAATGAAAGCGGCTCAATTGCGGCTATGTGCGTAGGTTCGAGTCCTCTTGTTACTAGGGAATCTGAACGATTGTAAAGGCTTAACCGGTAAATTGTAACAACTGATTGTCTTGTGTGAAATTGTAAGTCTTTCGTATTTGTTTTGAAGCCGCATTAAAAAGCACAGTATTATGACAATTTAGTCTTTTATTTCTGGGACCAGAATGATCCTGTGTAAAACAGCTAAACAATAATAAGAGGTAACTTACCCCCTGTAATTTTGTTTGAGTTTTCTGGGAGGTAATTATTTTTTGTGTGGTTATGTGGTGAATTTTCAGTTTCCGCGTTGATCTCAAAATTTGGTGGCGTTCATTGATCAAATTTAAACCACATTTGAGTGGTTATCTAATTGAGTTTATTGTGTGGATCACACGTTATAAGTACAAAGAAGTAGACAAGCTGCTCAACAGACGACGCCTTACTCACACAAGGGAAACCCACACTACTGCACAGCGTGACATCCGCCTCCACAAAAGTACCTCCGGTGCTATTCATGAAGAGGTCCTGTATACGAGACGACGGAGTGGGGACACAGATGGCCAGTTAAGTATTATCGTGAAGTCGTAGCCGGAGCGAGACGGCGCTCTACAAAATAAGAGAGAATGCAAGACACAATTAGCAGCGGAAGGCGACGATAACGGCGGCAGCAGTAAGTTCGGCATCGGAGCGTATCGCGATAGCCTGGGATCTCATCTGCCATCGTTTTCAGGACACCGCGGCGGGACGAGGATCGATATGGAAATGAATCCAAGCCCGCGGATTTTAATCCGAATCACTAACGAAGAACAGTAGCCGCGCCTTAATAGGTATGAGATATATTATCATATAAGTGAATGCATGAAACTCCTTCTGCTTATTTCGTTCAAAGGGACGGATGACGCCTGTGGTACAAATGTCTAGTAATCGCATTACGAATTGTAGTAGCCTAGTAATTTTGTAATTTTCTAGTAATCGTATTACGACTCGTGACGTAGCTCGCTTAGGTTTCAATTTTATTCTAAGAGAAGCTACTGTTATATACTGTGACGCTACAGTGGTCGAACAATTTCACCAGCTACCATTGGATTTCACTTTCTATTCGGACGAGAGACAAACAAAACGCCTGCTTATATTTCATTCCATTAAGAACGGTTACATTGGTGTAGACATGTACTCATTTTTGGGGTCGAACATTTCTCCCACAATAGAGCCCGAGCCTATTGAAATTTAAGTACTCTACTGCAGCCCCCCTCGCAATGAAGTAGCACCGTCTGCGGAAGGCCTAAAAAGTCTCGGCTCTCAGTTGCCGCGAGATAGGTGATTGCCGGGGGGTGTCGGTGGGTTGGGGGTAATTCAAAAATATGGTGGGATTAAAAAAGAAATACGGGCCGACACTCAAGCGGAATATTTTCGAAGCGTTTAAGGGGAAGAGGGGCGCGAGAAGACGAACTCTTCCAAGAGGGGCAGAAAGTTATAGCCTTTTAACAAAGTTTAAACATCAACTATTAGGGAATAAGGCGAAAAGGAAAAATTATACCTTTAAAGATAAAATGGTCGACTTCTTTGGCCCTTTTCCTTGGGGATATGATTCCAACTACGAAATTTCGAATGAGATACATGCTCCAATCTCAGTCTCGGCCTAACGCAGATATTTCAGGCAGTCAACAGGCAGAACATTTCTGAAGAGATAAAGGTACGGCGCAGAGTCAGGCATTGTTCCATAATATCACATCTGCTTTTCAACTTTACTCTGTGAGCTCACACTACATAATTCAGGAAAAAGGGTCAAGGTAAATGAGCGGTTTTTACTTTTTTACATATGAACAGTAGCCAGAACCAAAAGCTATCTATGAGGGCCACACTTACAGAATTTTCCGAAAGGAATAAGAAAAAAATACAAAGAATGGCCAAAAATCAATTTATTGTTTCGCCGTGAGCGTTAATACTCGTACATTTTTTATACGTATAACCCAATTTTCATGACATTTATTCCACTCCGTAATGACATCGGAAACATGTTTTTCATATTCCTCAATATCCTATTCTGATATGACCGCATGGTTAATATTTTTTGTGGACAAAAAAAAGTCACAATGTATCAAGTCGGGATTGTATATCCGTTTGTCTGTCCGTGTGAAAGCTGGTATTATTATAGTGCAAGATGATACAGCGTTTGCAGTTGCTTTTCCGGAATTCGTCAATAACTTCCAACAAGCAAATGGCCGTGTATCAATTAGCATGCATGGTACGATGATTCTCCAAAGCAACAGTAGCAGCGTGTGCAGTTTTCCTGAAAAAGAAGTGTTCATCCGCTTGATGGCACTTTGCAAGAGGGCCACTTCGGCTCTTGCCAGATCCAAATTAATGCTTTGTTTCGGGAGCGTAGCTGTAAATCCATGTTTCGTCACATGTTGCCATTTCACACCAAATATAACGGCCCTTAGTTGAATCTGGTATGCATGACATTGCACCTAGTGACGCGTCCCGTCTTATGAGCCTCAGTCGAATTGTGTGGGATCCACCACGATCACAGCTTTCTCACAACCAAATTGTGAGTAGGATTGATTGTACTTGACTCATGCCTATGCCTGAGGATTCCCGAACCTTATGGTAGGTCACGTGCCTCTCTGTGTTTCGATCATATGGAGCATAGCATCGATGTTTTTGTTGTTGACAGCGGTGAACGAGCGACTTCCACGTATTTTTCAGCATTTCATACCAATTACGGTAACGGCCCACCTTAATAACAATATCTTAAAGGCGGCAGCGTTTGAAATCTGCAAACCAACTATAAATTGTCGTCTTGCTTGGTGCTTCATCGCCAAAAGCGTTTTAAGACCGACGAGGCTGTGCTGAGCTGTTAGTTAAATTACACTTAAAATCGTAGAAAATCATACAGCAAAAATTTTCACGCGTTAATATTTTTTTAGATTACGCTAACATGAAAAAATATAAATGACAACTTTGAATGTAAGACTATACGCGGGCGAGCTCATCACCCCGAGGCGTTTCAACGAACATTATCGTTACATCGCCCCGAGATGAAACGTACAGAATTTGGACATAACATCCATAATCCAATTACGCCACTGCCCGTCAAGAGTCCTACTCCTTACGGCGAGGCACTGGGAATTCACCCCTGACCACCACATTCGGTCGGATTTCTCCGTCTACCCGTCTACGCGTCTGGTCCCAGGCTCGAAGCCGCTCGCGAACTCTACCTGGTGTGATAACGCGGTATTCCGTTACTCGGAAATATCGCGGACCCGTGGCGTCCTTTACTCGGAGAGCCACCCGAGATCGAGTGGCCAACAGGTCGTTTCTAAGGATAGGTGACGCCAGGTCAGGTGTTTATGTAAGTGGCCGGTTCCGGAAACTTTCAGTGTGGCCTATGTATGCCATTGCCTGTGATACAACCTTGTAATCAGCGGATAGGTCTTGTATCACCCGTACCAATCGTTGTATACATGCATTGTGTTAAGAGATAACACAATACATGATTAATTTTGGGTTCGGAAAAAGATTGGAGTAAAATAGGCAGGAAAAGAAATGGATTCGTCAACAAAGCTATTAAGTCAATTAAAAAAGAAGAGAAATAAAGATGAATAAGTTTTAAAACTATTTCATTCGCCAAATTACATAGATATCCGATTCAGTCACGAGTGCGGTAAATGTTGACATTAACAGGATAATTAACGTCTAGAAAGTGAAACCATAGGAAAATGATTATTTTTAATAATGAATGTATTAACAAATATATTTTTAAAATCTTTCGGCAAGTGACCAAAATTAAAACGGCGAGCGACAGGCGAGTTGCCGATTGCTCAGCTCTCTATGAGATACTCATCGGAAAAAAATATTCCGTATTGTAAGATATCCTGCCAACGTCACACAATGCCAAATCATCAACTCATCCTATTTAAGTTACAGCTCATTTTACGTCTTCAAATGTGGTAAGGCTCGTCTCGCTGATTGGCGTATGCCCGCGAGCTCTCTCTATTATGAACAATACTCGTATTTTACCTTTTGTTATTTTGATCACGTTCAATGTTATGGAATAACGAGTGATTTCAGTTATTTGAATCTACGATAACTGCATTATGTTAATGAAATGGAAATACAGGCCGAATGTGGACCTCTTCGAAATGGGAAATGTTCTCAACTATTGTAACAGTAAAATAAATTAGGAAGAGCCATTGTTAATGACATAATATGCTATCTTTTTAATTTTTATTATACAACAAATTAAAAGTTCTAAAATGGTCTGGGAACTCGCCTAATCTCAATCCCATGGACAACTTATAGGCCATCTGCAAGGAAAAGCTTTGAAAAATGGAGACCAATTTATTTTACTTTATTTTGACCAAAGCATCAATTTGTTATTATGGCGGTTTGCAAATATCACCAAGTTTTAAAACAATTAATAGTTCTTAAATTGCCTGGGAACTCGTCCGTCTCAATACCTTAATAAACGTATAGGCCACCTGCAAGGAAAAGCTTTGAAAAATGGATTTCAAGATGAAAAGGAGCCTGATTTGCTCCATAATTCACTTATGGTTTATGAAATTACCAAACATATTCAAAATTGTAAAGGTCTGGTGGAACCGATGCCCAAATGTATTTAAATTAGTAATAGAAGATAAGGTGGGCCATAAAAAATATTAAGCAACCATGTTTAAAATTGCGGATATGTCTAATAAACCGATTTATCCAAAGAATATATTTTGATTCGATTAAAATATGCTCGGTACTGTATGTCACCTAGCCTCTTGATGTTGATATTTTTGCTGTTCTAACGTGTGATGTTGTTCACTGACGACCGGTCCTTAACGTGATTTCTCGCTCACTCTTTTGTTAACTGTATGAACCCGTCTCTCTCTAATAGCGAGGCTAGTCACACCCGCTTCACGCTAGTTGTGAACCCCATACATACCCCCATTGCCAATCCATTTTTAAAAGAGATTTAAATAGGAATATTTTTCATTTTTCTTTTACATTCAGGACCTTGCACCTCTCACGCAGATAATGACTCGCCGCAGAGTAGCTCATTTTATCTTTCACAGTATTGATACACAATCACGGTTTTATTAGCTTTTATTTCATAAGAATATTATGTTAACTGTGAGGATATTTAAGCTTTTAGTCAGATAAAAACTAAGAATTCTTAAATTAACTTCGTAGTTTTTTTTAATAAGAATTTTGCTTTGAAATAGAATTTAATTATATTTATTATATAATAAATATTGTCCAGTATACAGTGGGTAGCTAGCCATATTAAAAGGGACAATGAATTTTGGTACTAATTTGCACATTACGAAACCATTAAACTTCTAAACAATGCTTATTTTTTAGAGCTAAACCTTCTCTCAAATTCTATGGTTTCAAAGTGGGAGTGAATGGGTGATAAGGTGCACGCTTACATGTGCCAAGACAGCTGTCCTAAACTACCAAACGGTCGTTAGTCCTTACTCCTTAGTCCACCGCTCACTCCTCAAAGTGTAATAATAGTATTATGATGGGCACGACTCTGGTCGGTGAATTCCAATGTAGCGCCGTTTGTGTTCATTGTTAAGAACAAATTAAAGGTTCTGAAATAGCCTGAGAACTCGCCCGATCTCAATGCCATAGAAAACTTATATTCCGTCTGCAAGGAAAAGCATTGAAAAATGGATTGCAGGATGAAAAGGAGCCTGATTTAATCGGAAATTCACGTATGGATCTGGGAAGGAAAAAATATTTAAAATTGTGAGTCTGGTGGAATCGACACCCAAGTGTGTTAAATTCGTAACAGAAGCTAGGGGGGGGGGGGCATATAACATATTAAGAAACCATAAATTTGTTTAAAATTTGTTTAAAATTGTACAATTATGTCTAATAAACCGATTTGTCCAAAGAAACTATTTTGATTCTATTAATATGCATGGTATTGAAAGACTACTTTTATATTGTTGGTCGCCAAACGCAGGGCATTTCTGACATAATATCTTGTTTGTTGTTATAAATGTATTCCTCCCCATTTCGTTTCGCTGATTTGTTTGTTGCGGTGGACGGACTAAAGGGCTTAATGAACTGAACGCAAAGCCGTCGTCCATGCCCATAATAAACAATGCGCTCATTGGCGAAAACCCTCCTACCTCCCTATGTCCCATTTTCATCCCGGTTAAATCGAGTGCAAATTAAATTTGGATTCGTTCTTCAAATTAATGAGTAAGGCCTTCTCTGCACTGCAAACAATACAGCATCCGATGAAACTGCGAATGAGGATATGTAAAATTACTGAACCATAATATATTATTATGTAGATTATGAAAATAGGAAAATTGCCT
This sequence comes from Micropterix facetella, assembly GCA_027564375.1. Taxonomy (NCBI): domain Eukaryota; kingdom Metazoa; phylum Arthropoda; class Insecta; order Lepidoptera; family Micropterigidae; genus Micropterix; species Micropterix facetella. The sequence goes on from JAOPUG010000168.1 coordinate 3,931,298, forward strand.
TAACTGCTAGGATTCAGTCAGGCTTTCGACGCCATCATAGCACGAATTATACTACCGTGGTTCATCTTACCGAAGATATTCGTCAAGCGTGATAGAAAATCAACAACTCAATTTCCCAGTCATTTCAAAATTCAGCAGCACGTTTAATTCTGTAGATAATGACATTCTCCTTGCTCGATCAGAATCATATAAATTCACCAATCCTGTGGTAATTTTACCAATCCCGTGTAATTTTACCGAACTGGTTTAGGCCATATCGGAATAATCAAAATCAGTGCATCAGGAAGAAAAACTACATCTCTAATTTTCTACCACAAATCGCCGGCGTTCCCCAAGGTACTTTAATATCCCCGCTCCTCTTCTGTCTATTCATTAGCTCAGTTACCAATTCTATTGAAGCAAAATACCTCTATGCCGATGACGTACAAATATACTCTCACTTTTGCCTAGAATATATTGATACAGCATTCGCTCCGCTAGATGAATATAATATAAGAGTGGTCTAGAACCCATGTACTGCTCTTAAATCATTTCAAAACGCAGACGTTTATCAACGGTAGCAGTCATTTCACCGTGACGATTGATACAAATACAATCTCAAAGATCTGCATCTTTGCGGATGAGGTCCATTTTAGATTCGAGGTTAAAAACCTCCGAATCTAAATGGGCATCATCATGGTGGCCCCATATTACAGAGATGAGAACAAACTCTTCGGCTAATTTCTCTCGTTAAATAGGCTGACGAATATTCTCCCGGAGGAAGGGTTCTACGATATGTCAGTCTGTTCCCATCCCTCTTCTGGATGTCACATTTCTCAACCTCATTAAGCCGTGAGCGTCTACAAAACATCTGCATTCGATTGCCATGGCCTCAGAAAATATTACCACATCCGGAAGTCAGAGTAAATTTAACTGGCTGATGACCCGGGAAAATGAGACATATCAGTTCTCAGCCAACTCTCTAAAATCTTGGAGTTCGTCGCACACCATTATCTAACAGGCAGATTTACTATACTATGGTTCATGGGCGCCCTAGATAACCTGTTGCTCTCTATACTTAGTCACAGCATGACCACTTCTCATTCCCTTTCACCGTGCATGGATGGACCTCGTCTCTGGAATGCTTTGCCAAAAATGTGAGAACTGCGCCGAGTATAAAACTCTTCAGAGAATATTTGAAATCTTCCATAAAAAATCCAGTTACCTTCACACCCTCCCCCTCCTCCCCTTTTTTAACCGTTGCGTCCTTATAGGTTTTTGCATATTTGATGTGGCGTATTCTGCGCCCTCAAATCGTTAAAAATAGCCTTTTTGTATTTTATTCTATTAAAGGTTAATTTAGTATTTGTTCGCAAACAATACTCGAGTTAGCTCTAGAATGCCTGTAGGCAATAAACTCGCCTTTTCCTATGAATAATTCGTTCTACTGTTATTATTACTATTATTTTTATCATCAAATAGCAAATTGCAGACTGGTGACTAGTGAAGGTGACGGCCGTACCACGCTGCCGTACTCCAATTTTCTCCGGACTAGCGTGAGTTTTAATAATGAGAAATGCCATTTCACGAGGGGCTATCCATTTCATGAGAAGCTTTAAGGCGACGATGTATGTAAATTTCAACCATTACATTTTTTGCGACATACAACTGAAAAAAAATATTGTAACTCTCGGTACCTTTCTTAAGTATACAGCCATTTCAGAATTTTAAAAAAAGATTGCAAAATAGAAGGAAAAAAATGGGGAGATATACGAAAAAAATTCGAGTATTTTTTGAACCATCGCTCACGCTAAACAGCAGGACCAATAATCTCAAAAAATAGTAAGGCATTTTAGCAATAGTTATAAAGTATATGACTATCGCAGATTTTATAAAAAAAAATGTTTTTATTGATAAAATATATATATACAAAGTGCAAGTTTCATCTATATTCACTATCAAATATTACTTGTTACTGCATGTTTTTATTTTATTTTGGTATTTTTTACATAAACTATATATATATACATTAAACTTGCACTACAATCGATGTTTTTTTCCAAATAAAATATTCGTGTATTTTAAAAATAATATTTTCTACAGCACGTTTCTATTAATTTTCTCATACAATGCGCCGGGCCGTCTTCGTTCGGCGTATTTGTATGAGCTGTTCTTATGAGATTTGTATGATTTTTTTACATACATCGCGCCCTATTGGTTAAATGCAGGTTGGGCGGCAAGTCTAGTTTGTTTTGCGTCCAACTCATGCTTGAGTTTTCATCCAGAAGTCTCCTCGCAGAAGTAAATTGAATGAGATAATTCACTCAGGTAAGCCCTGGGTAGATTCAGCCGGGAGTCTTGCATTGAGTTTGAGATTTAATTTATCAAAAGAGCAAATTCTTGTGTTCTTTTTTAACCGATGTCTGCTATATTTTAGAGGCCACTTCGTATGTTGTTGTTAGCAATAACGTTAGTCAATTTGATCGATCGGTTGATCTAGGCTTAAATTTTGGAATAGCGTCCATTGTTGCGGCACTCGAATACGTGCGAGATAAATCAATCAACTCGTGAGTGACTCAACAACGCGTCCGAGCGTGTTTTTGTTCCTCAATAATGGCTCATTAGCCTCGCCATTCAACCTTTTTCGACACTCGGAAATTCCTTAGACAGTGCCCACTCGAGCGGAGGATCACCTTAGATAACGACAGGCCCTTTTTATTGAGGCCCTCACGTACCTGCCGAGCGACAGACATTGCGGGGGTGTTTTGTGTCTTTCTACTTGGGCATCATAGCGATCTGTTGTATCAAGCCATGATGTAGTCGCAAATCGTCAGTGCCCCTGATTGGTAGATTATGGTAGATAAAAATATGATTCTGATAATTTTATTTTTTAATTTATTACTTTAATTTATACACGTGAACAGTTACTAAAGCATTGATATGTTATTTAAATATTACTTACTAATTTATCACTAATAACAATACTACTAATTTAATAATAATAATAAACGCTTTATTCATATATGAAATGGCGAGCTTATTGCCTACAGGTAATATTTTAGAGCTAACCTATAAATATTTGCGAATATTGTTTGCGGATAGTTACTTAGACGCTGTGCACACAACACTCACTGAATCTTGTGTTATGTCGTTGCGCTCGGCGATGGGCATTGAGAATAGGGTTCCACGTTGTAGAGAGTTTGAAACCGCCGTCTCTATTGAAGTTTTGGGTTCTTCTTATTTCAATGGCTCCCCGTATCATATGGGGAAAGTAAAATTGTTCTTTGGATAGCACAATGGGATTTTGAAATTGCACCCAGTGGTTAGTTCCGCTATCCAATATGTGTTAGCAGAATGCCGATTTTTCTCGTTGAACATTTTTACAAGCTTTGATGTGTTCCATCAATCGAGTGGCTATGGGCCGTTTCGTTTGTCCAGCGTAGGCTAAACCCACAGCTATATTCAATTTTACACACACCCGGTGTTTGCAGTGGAATAACATCCTTTACATGCTCGTAATCTGCTCGGTTTCTTTCGTCGGTATTGGATCGTGTACGCGTCCCGTGATATTTTCCGCAACCATTTGCATCATTGGAACGTCGGGCACTACAAATTTCACGTGGTAAATTCGTTTTATTTTATTTATAATGTCAAACAACCGCGATAATCTTGGATTATAATTTATGTTTTGTTAAAATTGGATGTTTAGTGACATGCGTTTTGAAATTTACGACGTAATTTGGTCTAAAATGACAAAAATAAATTGATTAGAATCGAGGCTTGTATATAACAGTCGCGAGCTATGCCCACACCTAACGGTCACCCTCCCTTTACTCCTCAATTCTTATCGGCGCCCCTGGGACTTTGTGCGTTAAATTTACGGCTTTACAATGGAGATCATTATTCAATCTTTCATCTCGTAGCAACGATTGTTAACCAAAGCTAGATGTGTATTTAAAAAAATAAGGAACGGCAAAGGCATCTAGAAATTTAAGGCCTTATTTAGAATGGCTTAAAATTTAGGATCGAGCTTAGCGACCGTCAATCGAAAATAGTTATTTAGAATCAATGCTTAGCTCTAAGCAATTGCTTGGCGGCTGTCGCCGTCAAACGTCAGTATAGGCGAGCGGCGAGCCTGGTTAAACAAGTGCTTAACTTTGTCGTTTTCTGGTTTTCTCCGCGTTATGGACGAATTAGGAGTATTATCCGGAGAAGTCTCGGAGAAATGCTAAACCATTTTTTTTTTTTTTTAATAGGGCTGTTTCTGAGGCTGCAGAGCCCAGTATCACTGCGACCATTACTGATCTATTGTGATCGCCCCTGTACTTAGAGTTCCGTGCTAATCTTTGCTTCCTTTAGGAATAGCAATAGGCTATTGGCACTGGATTGTTTTGCCTCTTCAGGTTTGAGGTAGTAGTTGCCCAAGTGGGTGTATCTTTTACGCATTAGT
>JAOPUG010000168.1:3966273-3977395 GCA_027564375.1 Micropterix facetella
TGACAAATGTGAGCTGATCCGTGAGTCGGGCCGACCGGTGTAATAAGATAGTCATATAGCCCGAGCTGCATAGCCCCATTAGCCCCCAAAGTGGATCATAATGGTTCCATGTAGTCTGGGCTATGATGGCCGTTATATGTTACTTGATCGGCCCAGATCGCGGAGCAGCCCCTATCCAGCAGCCTCCACGAAGAGCGACCAACCTGGTGAACCCGCTGTGCGGTGGATCTTGAATAAACCATTGCTGTTGAAATCGTTGTTTGACTCTATCAATATATATACGGCAAATCTACGAATGAAATGGCATCGGCCATCGTATGAGCTAATTCACATTACGATGACGTTTTCTCCTGAGCTGAACAACAAGTTGGAGTGTATATTTATTAGGAAATTAAACATAACGCCAAGGAAGACCTTATATAGTATTTATTTCCATATATTAACTAAACAAGCGAAAGAATCCAAAAATAAAACAAAGTTTCAAAAACATAAAAAAGGAAAAATAGAAATTTCTCGAAACAGCAATTTTTTTTTGAAACAGCAAATTACAATTAGTTAAAATGAAATAATATGTAGACAGGTAAATATTGATGTTTTTTTCATACTATAAATCACATATTGCAACTAGTGTCGTGGGTCCAATGGACCCATATATCAGACCAATGAGCCTCGAAAAATGTTACATAACTAGTATCGTGAGTCCACTGGACCCACATCGGAAAAATGCTATATACTCACCTTCGAGATATATTCTTGCCGGCACGTGCGCGGCCAAATTGTAGGAAGGTACTGATACGCGCGAGCAGTAATGGCGTACAGATTGTGAGGGTGAGGGGGGAGGTTCAACATAGGTCCCAGGGACCCACAACACAAGTTATTTTTTCCAGTCACACTTATATGTGGCAGCAGCAGCAAATGGTTTCGCGTCCAGCTTTCGTGTCAGGACAACTGTGCAGCGTTGCCTACTTTCGTATGTTCAGCGTGGATAATGGCTTTCGATTCAGCACCGGCAATATCAACATCGTCCAATCTGCGCATTTCCCCGCTGAGCGAAACTAAGCGGGAAGAGTTGTAAATCTCGGCGCTTGTTCGTTTCTTCGTATAGTTTATCGTGGTCGTTTACCGTCATTTTTCTTTTCCGCTGAAACGCTAGGCGGCCGCGAGAGCGAGACGCCGTTACGGCGACCGTCCGACCGTCCGTCGGCGACGTCTTGCCGGGCGAAAGAGACACAGCGATGGAAAATGAGAAGAAAACGAACGCGCGGCATAAAATATAGGTCTGCCGACGACGACAGAGAGGAGCAAAGCGTTCATTGGTGGTATTTTGTACGTGTCTTATCGGGCGAGCAAAAGGAAACCATCATTGTTCCGCGGCTGATGAGACAGGCGGCATTTATGGCTAGACGGTTGACATGCGACCTCAACATAACCGATTGCTCTTAGCCAAACTTTTTCGAGGGTGAGGTTGCCACGTTGAATAAATCGATGCTTGAGTTAGCAAATTGATTTATTCATATTGTGAGTGATCGTCCATCGGAACATTATCGGATGGATAACATCTCATGAAAAACACCCTCTGAATCCGAAAGCAATTACAGTTTCAGATCACCCCGTTGCTGCAGTGCTATTCAGGACACGGGGGCGCATAGACTACCTAATTTTCGCGATGGAAACTAAAAGAAAATGACTGACTTTCTGAATTTCAGTATTACCCAATTTCAGAAAAAGTAATATCATCTTAACTTGAATATACGTTTTCGCCATCGACTACGTCACTAATTTTTTTACAGGCTTCGGCGTGATTTGAATCATCATTGTCTGGAGTCACCTCTTCGCTCGGAGAGATATCGCTTTAAATTACATGTAACATATACATGGTTACCTGAAATATAACAAAGAGATAAAACTCTACAAGATAAAACAACAACATCAATAAAACATACGTTAGAATCAAATTCGTCCAGTTATGGTCAGCCACGTCGCAAGTATTACATAGTTGTACGAGGGGCGTTCAATAAGTTCTCGGTATAGGTTTGAAAACAAAGAAATGCAGATGTATCTTTTTTATTAATTTTTAATGTAGTTCCGTCTTATCACAATACATTTATTAGATCTCTCAATTAATTTTTTAAGCCGTGTAAAAGTTGTTTTTATTTTGGTTGGCAAAATGTTCGGTCACAGCAGCCTTCAGTGCTTCATCGTCAGCATATCGATTCCCTCGGAGATCTTTTTCAGATTCGGGAATAAAAAGTAGTCACTGGGGGCCAGGTCTGGACTGTGCGGTAGGTAGTCCATGGTTTGGCACCTTCAGTCGGGCGCGGTAGCTTTTGCAATCTGAGCGGTGTGAACTAAAGCATTATCATGCAGAAGCAGCACACCTTTAGCCAATTTTCCCCTTGTTCTTTGTTAATAGCAATTCCTATCTGCCATATTTTATTGGCGTAGTACGCTGACGTAATATTGATACATTTATCCTTATACTCTATCAGCAATATCACCTGATAATTCCAAAATATGTTGGCCATGACCTTCCCAGCTGAAGGAACGACTTTGAATTTCTTGGGATGAGCTGATCCTCTAATATGCCACTGCATCGACTTTTGCCTGCTCTCAGGGTCATAATAATAATTATGATCTCCAATAACAATTCTTTCGATGACTGCGTCTGGATTCTTTCCCCATAGCTTCAAAAGCTGCAAACAGCACTCCACGCGCGCTTGTTTCTGATGCGGCGTCAGCATTCGTGGCATCCATTTCGCGGTCACTTTTGACATATGAAGTTGGCTATGTATGGTACCTGTTGAAAGGTCAAGTCTCTCAGCTATCGAATTGATCTTCACTCGGCTGTTTTCCGATATAATTTTTTACACTTTTTCAACAATATCCTGTGAATACGCTTCGACAGGCCGGCCGGCGCGAGGGTTATCTTCGATGTTCTTCCTCCCACGTTTAAATTCACTCTACCACTTTTGGATAGCAGATAACGTAGGGCCAGATTCCCCGTATACAGCATCCATTTCCTCTTTAATGCATTGTTGGCGTTTACCTTGTTTGGTTAAAAATTTAATAACAGCGCGATGCTCTAATTTTACTCAATACGTAAAATTGGTTACATTGGTAGCGTTTATGTTCAACATTTAAAAAAAAAAACAAATAAATGTTTTTTTCCATTTTTTTAAATTTATTGGCTATAAACGAATGTATATACTTAGCCAGTATTTAAAAGTATACAAAAAGAGGTTAGAGCCTACCTATACCGAGAACTTATTGAATACCCTACGTACAATCAAAATTCATTTAATGCTGAAATTAATGGCAGGTTTGGCGTTGCTCCAGACGATTTCGGTAATATTAAAACCAATATTTTACGATGAAAATTTCTATATACATGGCGATTGTACCTATCGCCGAATTCCTCAGAAACATTGTGCTTAATTCAGAAACGAATTCGCGCACTCGACAAATTATATTTGCAGGGCCTCCGGGAGATTATGAACATCAACTGATCGAACCGCAACATAAACTCTGAAACCCTACGACGGGCTAAAATCTATGGTATAGAGCAGGGGTCGGCAAGTAATTTTAAGTGGAGTCCGGATAACGTTGAAAAATTTTATCGAGGTCCCGAAAAAAATATAATACTTACAAGGTTAAAAAAATATTTCGACTCATTAAAGTAATTATATATATGACTCATTTAAGTACACAATAGTATTATATATGACTCATTTAAGTACACAATAGGTAGGCATTTGTATTCCTAAAAATGAATGTGAAAAATTACACCTGCGGTCGTGGGCCAGTTTTTATAACTTGGTTACCGCGAGGAACAGCTAACGCGAAGAGTGTCTTCAAGGTGGGCGTCCGTTATTCTCGACCGATATTTATTCTTCAAAAAATTAATTTTTGAGAAAGACGATTCACACATATAAGTGAAGCCAAACATAGTAGCCAAATTAATAGCTAGTTTTGTGCGATTTTCATACTTTTCTGAAACATGTTCACCCCAAAATTATTTAGTGGATACAGTTTTGAAGGTCAATTATCTCCATTTGAAGTAAAGGCGTTGAGAGATTGAATACCTTCGCAGGCACGTCAGTCCATTCTGCTGCTGTAGCAACTTCATATGCAGCCGATTTAAGGAATTAAGACAGCTTCCCTATCTTTGCAAAGTCTTGGAATCTTGCAGCAAATTCCTTCCCAAGATCTGATATAAACCTTAAGATCACTGCAATGTCATCTTCAGAGTTCTTCTTTTTATATTCGAGAATTGTTGGGAATTCGATAAATTCTTGACTTGCAATATCTTTTTCAAAGATATCCAGCGTACAGGTCCACGCGGGCAAAACTGCGGGGCGAAGGCAGTTATATAAAAATATTATTTAAATTTAATAGGTAAGTAAGTTATTTAACAATATTTGGCGGTCCAAGTTTCGAGTTTCCACGACCCGGATACGGACCGCGGTCCGTCTGTTGCCGACGCTTGGTATAGAGGCATATCTACAACTGCGGTGGCCGCGTTGATGCGGACATTTATCTCTAATACCGGGGGAGAGACCGGCGATACGCATATTCGAGAAAGTCAGCGCAAGCAGGACGGACAGAGCTTTAGAGATCGTGGATATGCAAAAGCGCCATCTGAAGATGTGTACCCTCAAGCGCTCTGAATAAGAGTCGCTGGCTGGGAGGAGACACGCTTTCGAGTACTGAAGTAAAGTGGAACGGAACATTAAACGAGACCAGCTGAAAACCAGACCTGCCGTCGGTATCTTGAGTACCCCAGTACGTATGTCACTATATAGATTTTGAGATACTCGAAATTTAAAAATAGAACTTCATCTACATCCTACGTTTCTAATTAAAACCCGATCGTGAAAGGGCATTTACAACAATTAAAAAAGAATACATTTTTTGGTACCTATTTATTCTGTCATCACTTTCCGACTTTTAGTCTGCTACGATGGAGCTCAAGCGATAATATTTGTGTGCTATAATTTACTTTCGCTCTAAATTTAGTTTATCTAAATTGTTAAGCTATGAAAGTTTAAAATCGGCTTTAGGCGAATCTGATTTTTTGACGAATTTAAAAGGGGCAGAACTAGCATTGAAGGTGACGACAGAAGTGGACGCCCACCAACAGTAATCACTGCATAAAATGTGTGGATTACTAAAATGCTGGTGGGAGAAGACCCACGAATCACATTTAAGGGCATAAGAGAGAATCTTACACGGTAGTCCGGTTAGTGTTCATGCCATCTTTCAGGAATATATTGGCGTGAAGAAACTTTGTTGTCGTTGGATACCTTGTAAGCTCTCCGAAACGGAAAAAGAAGCCCGTGTGGATTGGTGCTGAGAATGCGACTACGTTTCGATCAAGGCGTCTTTCTGAAATCATTACTGGCGACGAAATATAGATATATCAGTATGATCCGGAAAGCAAAGTGTTCGTTGGTATGGGTGTTTTCAGATGGCCAGTTGTCAACAAAATTGCAAATACCTCGGAACATTGACAAAAAATGGTGGCCACTTTTTTCCACTGAGTGGACATCTTGCGACATCAGGTCGTTCGTCGACGTTCAAGTCTTTGACTACTTCTTTGCAAGGTTATCAGAGTTTCCGTTACATTGCACCCCTTTTTGTCCATATTTGAGGCGTTTTTGGGCCTATCTACCTTGTTATTTTGTTATTTCTTGCTCGTCCCGTTTGGCCTCAGCCAGCCGATGCTGTGTCAACCTTCCAACCGGTCGGTCGACCGGGAGAGCCACTCAGCATTGTATGCCAGAGATTGATTTTCCAGCGCGTACAGAATGCGGCTCGATGCATTTTAATCAACATGGGAATGAGATCAGGTACTGGTTCAAGCTAGTCTGGGAACGCTGAATCTCTGAATATTGACTAGTTTAAAGTAAGAATCTGTGAAAGCGACTACAAAACGATGATCGGCAACCGAACCGGCCATCTCTCAAATAGTAATTAAATTAAAAAATTAATCGAACACAAAAAAAAGAAATTAAAAAAATATATAGTAAAAAACATCTCAAAATAAATAAAATATTACAACAGAAAAAAAACTTGTTGTTTACCTGAAATCAAAAGAAAAAAACTTGGCAGGGGGAAAACCTAAGAGTGTTAAACTTCGGCCCATATTATTACATTCTGACTTCTCGTTATTTTTGTCTAAAAGAAGGATTGACCCCATGTGATATGTCCTCATTTTACGCGCCTCGTCAACTTTTGTTTTAGCTATTTCCCCTGTTTATTCCGTTTTAAGCTCTAAAAATACAAAAATCTGATTTTATGGAGACAATTTGTATAGCAGGTACAACCGTAGGTCGTATAGACCTTACAATCAACTGGGCTCTGTATCATAACTATCAAATGGCGAAATATTTCTTTTAAACGGACGTAGTTTACTCGAGTTAGCGTGCATAGTAACCATCCACACAGCCAGACACAATTTGTTTTGGTTTATATGGACTCTAGAATATGTGAAACTTCTAGAAACGTTACATTTTTAGCATAATTTCAAGACTTGGCTCCACCTTTGGGTGGGCCGTAGTAAAATATGAATATTAAATAAGTTCTACAATGATAAAAAGAAGTAAAAAGTTTACGAGTTTTCTCTAAGTTCTTGTTATATAAATTTTCGTTTTCTTCCTAACCATCCTCTCGACAAATTGAAGTAGTTTATAATCTAATCACTACTATGATACAAAGGGTACTAGGAAAGTTTTACAATACAGCCTTGTTTATTATTTTTTTTATTACTTTATTATCTAATTTTTTAATATACCTCTGCATCCTCCGAAACCAATCTTTAAACTAGTTCTGCCAAGTTTCACTAAGAAGTAAAGTACACTCATTGTCCCAAGCCCGCGGAAGGTCCTCATCACTGGAAAACCGCCTTCCTTTTAGCTTCAATTCCACATGCGGAACAGTGCAAATTCGCAGGGAGCAAGGTCTGGACTGTAGGGAGGGTGCTCGAAAAGTATCAGTCCTGTCATGGTCAAATATTCGGTGCAGGCTTTGGAGCGGTGAGTTGAAGAATTATCGTGATGAAAGAACCAGGTGTCCATTCTTGACTTTGGCCGCAGGTTCTTCATAGATGCAATGACTTTAGGCAAGCACTGTTCAGTATGCCACTTAGCTGTGACTGTTTTCTGTGTATCCAAAACGACACGTTCCACAATGCCACTCAATTAGAAAAATACATCATTTTCTTCTTTACAGATCGGGATTTTCTGACATTTACGGTTGTGTCCTCATCATCAAATACCCAACCTTTGTTTTGAGCCTTGGTCGGCACATCGCAATAGTACAGCCAAGTCTCGCCACCTATCACGAGGTTTTTGACATACCGAGATTGTCCCTTATCAAACTGTTTTAGCATCTCCCGGCACCAAGTCACACGTCGTGTCATCTGCTCTTCAGTCAGTCGAGGCGCCACTCAGAGAGTACAAAGGTTCTTCATGTGAAAATTATCATACAGAATCGAATAAATTGCTGGTGCATTTAGGCCTAAAGTATCCTCTATCTGTTGGTAAGTCATTCGCCTGTCCTTGTCAAGCATTTTAACCACAGCAGTAACGTTTTCCTCCGTGACTGACTTCGTGGCCTTCTCCGCCTCAGCATCCTCCAGAGATAAATTTCCCCTTTGGAATTCTCTATACCACCTGAATATCGTTGTACGATGTGGACAAACATCACCTAGTGCAAGAGTCATTTCTTCTAAGCGCTGATCTATATTTAAACCACTCACGAAATTATAACCCAAAACTGCCCTTATCTCATTTCGTGACCACAATGCGATCGCGAACACTGTACACTCTCAATGCTAATGAACAATTGTGCCCATCGACTTGGCATGGCGGCAACTATGCACGTATGAACATGTCTCAACATGCAGCAACAAGCAGCTTCCTGCAACTCATTGTGTCTCATATTGCAAAACTTTCCTAGTACCCTTTATATATAGAAAACTTGCGGTAGTTTTTATCTTATTTTAAATTTACTTGCCACGATTAGCGCCAATTTCTCAATCTTATAGAAAAAACGTAAAGAGCGAATGATGTTTTTCAACAAATGCTTGCGAAAAAATCACAATGATGTTTTTTACTTTGTTAGGGTAGCACTTTTGAATTGGTTTTAATTGGAATGGGTTTTAATACGCACCTGTTGTATATCGCTATTTTACGCTGTTTTATTGGAGGGTACATTTTAGCTTTTCTCACTGTTATCATCATCATCATCATTTATTATATATCTGTAGTTGATAATTACATATCATGGTAAAATAGAATAATAACATTAACTACACTGAGATTCCTCACAATATTTGGGTTTACCCTTTACCCATGACACGTAATTACTAAATACCGTATCATGTATTTAGACTCTGTGAAGCGCCTATGTATCGTTTTATGATGCATGCTGTGATTTGTATGTCCGTCAGATGACTTTCCGCTTCCGTGGGTGTCCGCAAGCACTACCCGGTGGCAGCAAATTCGACCCGAGTCGCGTGGGTGCTGCTGCAGGTGCGTCCTAGTTTACTTGGCCTGGAGGATGATCTGACCACTAGGTAGAGCAACAATAGCGTATATGGTTATTTTTGGAAATGTGGTGCCGAGAGAAACTTATTGGAATATGTTTTGAGCCATTTTGGATAAGTCAAGGATTACAATCACGGGGACTGGCCAAAGTTGCTAATGTAAATATATCGCTACTTTTCCTGTTACTATTAAAATAACTATTTCAATTAATTACATGAAACTTTTAGGCATATGTCAGGGTTAGGGTTTTTCTAAGCATATGTCAACATTTTAACATTTCAGACACGACGAACTGCGGCCCTGTATTATAGTAACAAATCCTTCTGATAAATATTGTTGTATGTATAAAGCAAGCAGATCGCGGTGTCGATTCCAGGTACTTTCATTAGTCATGCTTCAGGCGAAGTCTGCGGTTGGAGATTGGCAAACCGCAAGGTGTAATTCTTGTACAATGCAGAGCGCACCCGCCTATGTAATTCGATACTGTGTTTAGGTAGATCATTCACGACGCGACGTCTAAATACTTGTAAGGCTTCGTACATGCCGATTATTACATTTTGAGTTGGTTGAATGTATTAGTGTATACACATACTACACGAGAGTTCATATAAACATACATAGATCGCTGTGTCAACAGAAAGAAATAATGAGAGGCTGTCTCGTTTTATCGATTAGCGAGGTCGATTACGATGGAAAGAGATAATGTGCTCTCACCAAACAAGGCTCTGTCCTTTATGAAATATAATATAAAATAACTCGTACTGATAGTGTTGGAGAATCGCCTGGACGACTCTTGCAGTGACGCCTCCATTTAGAGATATTCCCAAATTTTACTACGAATGTTGCCATTCGCAATACATAAATCTGTGAAATCTCATAGGTCCTAGATGGTTGGCAAATTGGCTGTCATGGATGGTTTTTCTTCTGTAGTTCTAAAAAAAATATACTTACAATTTGGCATAAAATTTACCTTACTGAAATTACACTTTCCAGCGAGTGATTTAACACTGTTCACATTTGCAACGATACACATGACATAGGTATCGTAAAAAATCGACAAAATAATCGACTTGGATCACGATTGACAACCGACCAATTCGAAAGGTACACTACTATTTCAATTAAATAACTTTTCAACTGCCAGTCATCTACTAATGCATGTGATGTATGCAATAAAATAACAGGAAAAGCAGGGCTATACAACGGCAACTTTGACCCTTCCCGTGATTGGTAACCCCTGATTTTTCAAAATAGCTTAAAATCCCGTAGCTAATCCAACAAGTTTCTCTCGTTACCGCGATTCCAAAAATACCCATATACTCCTTGCTTGCGGTACCTATTGGTCAGATCCTCCTCCAGATCAAGTAAACAAGCATGCACCTGCAGGACTCTGATCGAATTTGCCGCCACCTGGTAGCAAACAAATAAATGCACAACATGCATATGGCCCGTCCGCAGTATTACGTAGGATGGGCTAAAACAATAGTTTGGATACTATACTCCAAGGTTTTGGAGTATAGTATCCAAACTATTGTTTTAATACTATACTCAAGGTTAATAATAAGACAGATAATAGAAAAACTAACTTATCGCATCAGCCCGCTATCGGTCAAAAGGTGAATATAAATTATGTAGTCACCACCACGACGTATCGAACGATTTGAATAACGTTAATTTCGAAAATATATGTTAAATCATAATGTTACAGTCATTATACGTGTGCTGATTTACAGGAAACCATATTGTGCACGTTTATTTACGCTAATGATGTGGCTATTGTCTCGCAATCAAAATCGTTTTTGAGGTCCTCGAGGAAGTTAACCACATGAAACTGAGAAGAATCCTGATACATAAATAGTTTAGGGTTAGATTTGACGAATTATGAAGCAGGGTAAGTAGGTATATCACAAAAGGTCTGGTCGTAGTGATGAGAGGCACGTCAACAGAGCCTGTACACACCCCTATCTTCATCAAACAACTATGCCGCTTTAAGACTATACAACCGATGGGGCTGTTGATTCCGTTCACTATAGAAAAATTACAAAAAATACAAGAGAACTGACAGAAAACGAGTTAACTTGCAAACTTGCAGTGCAAAAGTTGCTTTTTACAATGCCATAGTAATTACGGATTCCTGCACTGATAAATGGTTGCCGCAACTGGAACATCTCACCTACGTGAAGAACTCAACTTCGAAGGTATAGACTAATGGGCGATTTAGCTGATTGAAAAGGAATATTTTTAATGGACCCCAATCGATCATCGTTCAAGCTGGTGTGATGCTCAGTGTGGAGCCCTGATCATGTTCTCGTTGATGTCCTAGGTAACTTATTCAAACGACCGATCCACGTTAATGACTAGAATTATAAATTCGATGCCTTATGCTAGTTACAAGGTGTTGCTATGACTGAAATGTCACAATGAGTGACGTTGAGTGCGATTATATCTGTATATTTATGCTAGCTGGAACAATGTTAAGCATTGGTTAACAATGACGGCCTCGTAGCTCAGTGGGTAGTAACCCTGCCTTCTACGCTAGAGGTCGTGGGTTCGATTCCCACCCAGGTCTGGGT
>JAOPUG010000168.1:4044379-4055422 GCA_027564375.1 Micropterix facetella
TCCAAATTATAGAGAGCATGCATGGCTAGGTTTTTTTTAATGCATTTCTTAAATGCAACCTCTTGGAGTATTTTAATGTGTGGTGGCAGCAAGTTGAAAAATTTAAAGCCCAAATATAAAAATGACTTTTGGTATAAAGACAGCCGCACTTCAGAGCACATCTAATTTAGTTATTCGATTATATCTAATACTGATATATACGCTGATTTTATAATATACGTGGGTTTTTTAAAATAATTAGAACACAAATAAGTACGCGGCCAACACCATCTACGCGATGCGCACGCAACTATTTTGTACTATTTTTTGGCCCGTCCGTAGTATTATGTAGGACGGGCCATATAACCTGATGCGCGCTGTGGGTTTGTTTGTGCGTCCGTCCGAAGCTTCCCGTGGTCCGATCTTAACCAAATTTGGTATGCAGCCTACCTGAGTGACCCTTAGCACCACCAGATGGCAGCAAATTCGATCCGAGTGCCGTAGGTGCTACTGCAGTTGCATTCTGGTTTACTTGGCCTGGAGGAGGACCTGACCAATAGCTAGAGCAAGTATAGCGTATGTCGGTAT
Source organism: Micropterix facetella (assembly GCA_027564375.1). Taxonomy (NCBI): domain Eukaryota; kingdom Metazoa; phylum Arthropoda; class Insecta; order Lepidoptera; family Micropterigidae; genus Micropterix; species Micropterix facetella. Next base: position 4,044,947 of record JAOPUG010000168.1, read on the forward strand.
TTTTGGAAACGTAATGACGAGAGGGAATAGAATTTATACCATTTTGAATGTCAGCGGTTACAAATCACGGGACGGGCCAAATGTGCCAATGTATCTATATCGCTACTTTTCCTGTTATTATTGTACATTGCAATTTGGCATTTCTTCAGCGTACATTAGTAAATATGAAACGTTATGCTGATTTATTGATATGGGCAAATAAATACCTGATAAATTCTTGCTTTTGTAGTTTGCTAATTATTTTGATTACATATTAATGTGTTAAACTAATATTGTTTTATTTCCTCCAATAGATCGATTGTCCGGTTTTTCGGTTATCCGGATTGCTTTAGTCCCAATTGATCCTAATCATATTACCGCCAACATCTCCAAGTACCAAGAAACAGAAATTGAAAAAATATAATAGACGAGATAAAATAATCTGGATTTATGCCAGATTTATTCGTAAGTCCTGTCAACTACATACGCTTGATTTGAATGCATAGGGAGTCGCAGTATGTATCACGTATGCAGCGAAACAAGCTGTAAGCCACAACATACACTAGGGAAATAAATATTATTTTCAACAATCGTCCTGAAATCAGCGAAAAGAGACTAGATTTAAGGTGTAATTTATTTCCATGGATACAGTAGGTACATGTGTAGTTAACGAATTATAAACTGACGCCTTTGCGATTATGCTTGACCCTCATTAGAGACCGTTGATAATGACCTTTTTGCATCTATTCGTACCTACATATGGTTTGAATATTCTAGAAAATTGGACCGCATATCAAGATCGGATAGACAGTGTTTGCCAAATGGTGAGTCGCAGCCCAGCAGCGGGCCACTGTTTCTTTGTTTTTTTAACCAATTATACTCGTAAATGGTCAAGTGGCATGGTAAGTCGTTCGGGCGGCAAGACAGACGAGATCTGGCGAGTGATCCGTGAATCAGTCGACGGGCTTTGTCTACGGCCTGCAACGTCTACCGTTGGGCAATTGCCCTTAAGCGGTTATTCATGTGATCCGGGCCCATTTACCCGGCCGAACGCCCTGCGGCAGGTATCCGGTAAGCCGAATGACGAATCGTCTCTCGGTTTTTATTTTACTTACTCCGTGCCTCGCCTGCACCGTTCCTCTCCGTCATCCGCTCGCTCAATTTGCGCTAAGCAGCAAGTAAAAGAGTGTGTGTATTTCTATTGTGATTATCTACGACAGAACAGACCCTAGATCACGAAGGGGAAGACATAAAACAACCGGGTCATGACAAAAACAGTTTGGGAAACGCTGGTTCAGAATGAGCATTCAATCGAGTCGCACTGGTATCGCAAAGCGATCTAAAATATTAATGGATCAACACATAGTATTAAAACTATAATGCAATAATATTATAAAAGAATTTCCAAATTATACCGTGTATACGTCACTGCAAATTTTCGAAGTTTGACGTAAATTATACTTTGCAGAGGATGTTCAAATAATTCACGAGTAGATAAATGAAGGGGGGGGGGGCGGGCTCGAGATATTTTTGTGCCAAGATAAATGTGGGTTTCAGACAAAACCCTAGTAGTAAATTAATAATACCTAAAATGTCCTAAATATTTTTGACAAATCTTCAACAAATCAGTATGGTACCTAATCTCTTCAGTCAACCATAATGCTGTTCAATATCAGAGTATATCAAAGAATGCTCCCTGCAGGTGCTAGATTGGTACAACCCTTGTACCAGAACCTTCGTATATGCTTGGCTACCAGCATTCGGGACTAACATCCTAGCGCCAGTATCCTGGTGAATCTGCTACTAGAATTCTGTAATTTTGCGAGTGCCAGTATCCTACAGCCAGACGGGTGCCTGGTGACATATAGGCTCCAGCATCCTGATAGCAGACTGGTGTCAGCCTGGTGGCAGCATTGTGCCGGCATCCTGGTGCTAACCTGGTTCCAGAATCCTAAAGCCAACCTGGTGCCAGAATCCTGGATAGCGTCATCCGAAATTGATGATAGCATCCTGGTGGAAGACCAGTAGCGGTCTTCTCATTCTAATGTCAGCCAGGACACTGGTGCTAACTTCGTGATAACTTCTAGAAGCCAGCTTGGTTCCAGCATCTTGTAGCTAAGTGGAAGACGTGCCGACATTGTCAGCCCGGTGCCAGCATCCTGGTTCTAACGTGGTGCCAGTATCCTGGATCCAGTATGGTACCAGTATCCTGGAGCCAAACAAGTGCCCAGCATCCAGTTGAACGACCGGTACCGGTAACCTGCTGCCAGCCTGGTGACAGCATTTTGGTGCTAACCTATTGCCAGCCTCGTGCACATAATCCCAGTGTTATCCCATACTGTTACCTGCTGTGGTATCAGCATCCTGGTGGCTGACATACCAACATCCTGGAGCCAGCCTGATACGAGCATCCTGGTGTCAGCATATTACCGCCATCCTGTTGTTATCCTGGTACTAGCATCATGACTCCAGCCGGGAATCCGGGGTGACCCCCGATAACCCAGACCCCTCCCTCCCAAGAAGTATCCCAAGTTTGACCGATTACATTTATATCACATTTTGTATGAAGGAGGCCGACTATTATTGGTAAGTTGTATCCGGCGTGTTCGATCCACCGATATCGGTTACATATTAAAACGCAAATTGTATTGTATATTGAGCAAACCGACATTTCTACGGAAAACGATGACGACAGGTATCCGTCGCTTTTAGAAAACAGGACTTAGAGATTTGACTAAATGACTACAAAACCGTTTTGTCGTACATCTACAATTTGCCGTATGGATTACTTTCCTAGTCAGGATAGTCGCTTCTTTGTGACAACGTCCGCGGAAGCAGAATTAAATAAACACGTCACTAGGGACAGTAACACAACTAGTGATAATGAAATGCATACTAACTGCGACAACCATTGTTTCATTTCTAAACAGCAGACGGATGGGTTGCCACGAACAATTGTATAGAGATTTATCGAAATTTTGGGGATGTCTTACCATCATAGAGACACAACAGTTTCATATTATTAAACTTCTGGGGGGATTTCTTCTTTTTTTCAATACCTTAAAAATCAATAAGTCATTTTTTTATTTATTCGATTTCATTATTTGAGTTACAGGCTGTACGAGTCCATATTCGGCCTCGAAAGTTTAAAAATTCAAAAATCGCTGATCATTACATTTTGAAACATTCACCAATCGATCTCTCTGGGTAATTTTCTAGATATAAATTGAATCATAAACGTGGTTTCGTTTCCGTTTTGTAACGCAATATAGATAATAATTATTTAAATAAAAACATTTTTTTAAATTACCACGTATTTAAAATGGTCTAAAAAGTATATAATAATTTCTCCTAGCCACATACAGAAAACGAAAAACATGGAGCGCATGCAATATATATGTAATTGATGCATGAATCGTTCACAGTTCACACCTACATAAATACTAGCAAATCATCAATTACAATTCATCCTAAATTGAAGTAGGCATATATATGGGAAATAATAACCCTGATCTTGTTGTGTTGTTGTTTATCGCTCAAATATGTTTGAGCAAATTCCAACTGCTTGATTATCCTCAAATCTCAACACTTGATATCGTTGATCCTTGGGTTTCTTGTATTCAAGAACGCACACTTTGTTGAACTTCAACTAAGTGTCAGGTGGCGGAGTCGAGCATTACAATATGATGCGGAAACTTGTCGCTTTTTCAAAATCCGCATGCAGGATTTGAAGAGCTTTCATAAAGTTGCGATGAATTATGATTGATGAAAACGTGGGACGCTATTGTTAGTGACTTAGGTGTGAACTGTGAACTATTGATGCAACTATTGGAGCTCCAACTTAATCCATCCAATGATATGACATGACTTATGCCTATCTGTGACATACGCCTGTATTTTAGCAAATAGTGCAGATCCGAAGTATATAACAGCATGGCCCACTGTATATCCTTGCATTTTATTGACTGTGCAGGCCCTACACAGTATTATAGTGGGATATGTGTTCGCTCGACTGCTCAATTACTTTTTATTCACGATACGTAAATTTAATTCACTAAGTATTTGTATTTCAATTGAGTCAAAAATTCCTTTTTTTAAATTTTGCAAGGAAAGTGCAGCGCCGCTTAGCAGCCTCCGTCGCTAGGCAGCGTTTTACGCTGCCCTTTGCTTGCAACGTAATTCGGACTGCTACTGCTAGATGGCGCTGTTTATTAATTATTGGTAATAATCGAACTTAAAACGGACTAAAATTATACTGTATTGTATTGTTCCCAGAACCAAATTTTGCAAAATTGCAGCGTGATCGGATATCGGGAAGTCAGTTTTAAATCGATTTTAAAATTTGTACCGAATGGACAAACAGACGTACAAGAAAGCTACGTAATAAAAACGTAGTAAAAATGTAACGTAATCTCAATAGTTTTCATCGCAATAGTACAACAAAAATAACTGTTCATCCAGCCAGCGTCAAAACAGCTAGCTTATTTGGTCGGCAACAGAAGGTACCCGTCCGGAATGATCTAGGTGGACTTATAACCCTGAATATAAGGGAAGTCACGAGAGACGTACCGCAATGGTCAATATTAGGGCCGATTTGTATGCTTTTTATACATCGTAGACGATATGCAGTTTTTGCACCAATCAATCCTCGTGAGCCGAGTGTAGCAGCGGCTTATATCAATGAGGATCTTGGTCGGTTAGTCGATTGGTCGGGGAATCATGGCATTTCACTTAACTCTCTGAAAACCTGTTATCTCATAGTCGGATCCAAGAATCTGAGAGCAAAGATCATCGATGCTGGATTATCAGATATAGTAATGCCATCACAATCGCTACCTCCAATCCACAATGCTCCGAATCTCGTAATTATCTTCAATATCAATTAATACTGCTGGATTTATATATAGGCGTATATAAAAAAGTCAGCAACGATGTTATACACGCCAGAAATGGCCATTATTTAAGTCATAAAGATCGTTTATTTAAGTCATGAAGATTTAAGTTCGGCCATTATTTAAGTCATGAAGATCGTTTATTTAAGGGGGTAATGTGATTGTGTTTTTCTCAGTTGCGACCAAAATTACTGACAAATAGAAAAATCATCAGACCTTGCAGCGAAGGCCCATCAATTTTGTGAAAATATATTATTATATTTAAATGCTACTCTGGCCATGTTAAAAGAAGAGTACCACACTTATTATCGGCAGCAACTAGAACGGCAGGAAAGTGAAATAGGGAGTGACCGATATCTAAAGCATAACATGGAATACTACGATGTTACGATGGAAGAATATAAAGACCTGCAAAGGATAAAAAAAACTACAAAAGAAAGCTAAAGCAATATATTATTATGATCTGGAATAAAGTGCATCATCAGATAACTATACCCAACAAAATAGAGAAGGCGACTAAGAGAAAATGAGAATTATTCTGCCGTCCCTCGCCCTAATTCCTAAATAACTTACATTTCCATTATTGGATATAGATTGTTTAAATTCGGTCGATTGTTCTAATATACCCACCATTCATATATCCGGTGTTCTTATCCAACACATATATTATAATCTGCCCCCTTGGCATACCGGTGGATTGAATCAGGGTGACTCATGGCCGGGGTGGTACGATCTAATCAAAATTAACAGTTATTAGTAACTGTCTCCAGTTACTGTAACCTGTCGCCAAACGTCTCGTACAGTCAACCCGTGCATTAACGATGCCGGCGCGCGATAGCCGAGGGTACAACGCTGAACCCTACGATAACCTACATATAACGGGTATCTTGGAGCATCAGTCGCTACGCGCGCGGACTGCAACCGCTCCGGCTTCAAATCGCTTTTTGATTATACTCTGCAGCGATGTCAATTTCGGGTAATGGGCGACGATGGCTTTTTTTCCATAATAAACGTTATGATAAGTACGGCAATCATGACATAACATCCCTAATCACCCCCACCCACGCGGATGGGTTGATGCGTATATAAAAGGAGGGGTGTTCGTTTCGTAGTTCAGTCATGCAGCGACTACGGAGCGTGTCTCATCATGTTTTAAAAGAATGTAAGTTTTGAGTATCATCTTAGTCTGAAATGTCTTTATATATTTCTAAGAAAATTGCTCGAAGAAAAATGCGACGATTTATTCATCTTCCAGCCAGGCCCATTCTCCCCCGCAGAGACTGCAATATGTATTTCACCGCATTTACCAACCGATTGCAATGGAAAGAGTGATTACAAATAAAAGAGAAATAGATTGAAAACTCACAACGGGATTCCGAGCAACTGCGGTACCCGGAACGAATACGCGGACAATGCGCTCTTTCTTTGAATGGAAAAGCATCTATTCGTGCAAACTAATCAGTACGTAACAAGAAGTCGATATTAATACGAAGAAAGAAAATTGAGGTTTTGTGAAAAAATAAATCATAGTATCTATGACGCTCCTGTGCGCTAACAAGTCGCTGCGCCACTGAGCGCACGGATAACACATCGATTTTTATATAATGGCGGCTCCAGACTTATACCGCGAACTAACGGCGTCAATTGGCTTCGTGAACCAAGTTTGCCGTGACGCACATTGTGCTCCTCTACATTCATGGGTCAACACAGTGGTGCTTGAAACCTGCCGCGAAATGGATGTAGAAGCTGCTGCTGCAAAACAAAACTTTTCAGGCCGCGCGGCAAAAAAAATGCGAACGGGGGTAAATAGTGATGTCATAAGATGATTTTAGAAATAATCGTTGAGTTTCTTACAATATATAAGCTGATATATACAGTATACTTAAGTCGATGATATAAAGATTGAAATTGACTAACCTCCATCTTCAGGTATATTGAGCAATTTCTTCGCTCCGGGACTCGGTCCTCTGCTGGCCGCGTACGCTCGCTGAAGAGTCTCACTCATCGGCCTGAGGTTGGCACTCGACACGGAGATCACGAACGACACTAGCATCAATACAAACAGGTTGACCGCGTCCCTGCGCGCAAACACGCACCACCGCGCGGGAAATGACGCCATTTTGATGGCGGCCATCTTGCTGGCGGCCATTGCGCTAAGATGGCGGCCGTCAACTGTCAACGGCCATCGCAGCGCGGTTACGCGGTCTCCAGCGCCATCTGTAACAAAAAAATAAATTATTTCAATTATAATTCAGCGAAGAAAAACATATTTGGGTAAACCATACGGAAAGAACGATAATTTTCGAAATGAAAAATGTCGATGTGTTGGTCAGATTATTAGATCCACCGTGCAATTTCAGTACTGTTCGTGTTAATGCGACGCTACGGCTACCAATACAGCAACATGGACGATATCCATACATCGGTACTATAAATCACATAGGTATTAAAGTGCATAACATTATTTTTTTGACACAACCGTGATACTTTAATAAGACATATAAAGTGAGTTCGCTTCATCATAGAAGTGCCTAGTAAACCTAGATCTTAAATTCCTTTTCTTTCGTGCGCTGGCACTTGAATTTAACCTAACAAATAAATAAAATAAATAAAACAAAGCATATCCTCCAAAATAGCCATGTTCTTATTATGATTTAAATATATATACAATAGTGTAATATTTAACAAATTGGACACCCAAAAATATATAAGAATACTCTTTCTTACTATAGAAATGGGGCCAACTGTACAAGGGGTAATTGTAACTCCATAAATTTGGTTATTTTTCAAAATCTTTTTGTAGATTTTAATACAAATAAGTTACACAAAGGAACACGTTGAGAATTCTATAGCTTTGTTTTTTTATTACAAGTCTATTGTATTATTACAAGCTGAGAGAATTATGCCCCGCGTTGTCAAACTTAAGAAGTGGTCTTTTTCATTAAAATATGAATCCCAACACTTAAGACCGATTAAGATTAAGAGATATACAATAAAACTAATTTAATTAATAAATAAATATGAGTTTTATTCATTTCTAAAATTTTGGTACAATTGACCCTTAGTAGGGGTCAATCTGATAGATTTCGCATGAGGATAAGTCGTCGTAATATTGTGTAGCCAACGCAGCTTGTTCCTGACAGCTTGTGTAGCATGCCAATTCGAGAATGTTTTTTCCCTTCCATGACTAAAGGGGAAACTAGAAGAAATGCACTTGTTTGCATTGAGACACACTCCATATAATACAGATTACCATAATATTTTAACCATCCAAAGAAGCATTATGGACCGTTGAGGCTGAGAGGACCAGGAGGTATAGAGCACGCCAAAATGCGAACACTTGTGGTTCAGTCAACGATGGCGCAGTCCGTTGCGCCTCGCTCGGAGTCCCACCCGATTTCTTTTATGGATTAAATTAATCCTGACGCAATTAGATCTGGAATATATTCACATCAATCCTGTGCATTCTGACAATGTCGCAATCGATTTTTATACCCCTTTTGACTCTCGGATTAAGCATGGGCTAAGGTAATCGACGACGGACTCTCACCGATAGGGTTACATATGTACATTTTGGTGTGAACCCTAAAAAATAAAAAATACATATTGACGAGTTTGCATTGACTTGCATGAATCGTAAGCGATGTGTCCAACAAGGCCGGTGAACGGCGTTATGCTAAATGTAATTTTCGTGTGGCGGATTTGTTCATAGTTTACTTATTCAAATATTCGCCGGACAAACAAACCTGCGTGAATCTAGTTCATTCCGTTCACCCGACGAGCGAATGCTGTAGGGCTCGACAACCATCTACATAATTAATTCGGATGACTAACGTATAATTATATCTCCCTTAAATTCCATAGTGATGAAAGTGACATTTTTCAAACTTTCCAGGAGACGATAAAAACGTCAATTACATTCAACGTATAGTGCTTACATTACTTTGTCTAGGCGTTGTGATTCGTAACTGTGGTGCTTACAACAAAAAAACACATCGTACAAGGTACATACAATGTTTGTCATATCACTTACAATATCCTGGCTATTCTAAAATAAAATTTGTGGGGGTTGACATAATATTTAACAGCTAGTGTCTTACTGAAGGTACTTGCAATATTTTGCTATAGATAGCACATATTACAAGTGAAAATTGACCTATCAAAAATTTGACAACTTTACATGAGACATTATGCAAATATATAATTTATTCTCTAACATTTATTGCTTTTTACTGTTACTTTTAACTACAAATATATGTAATATGCGAGTTAGCACTATATGTATTATTACTTATTGACATTTAGGATATGTCGCTACAATCATTTTGTACTGTGTTAGCATTTGATTGTGTGTATTCTTTTTACCTTATAAAGTAAATTGCTTTAAATTAAACTATTAAAATACTTTTACCAAAATAGTCGAATACTCATCGCGGCATATAAATTAACTGTGAAAAAATATGCATTAAAAAAATATTTATAATTTATAAATAAAAAAGTACAGTCCTAATCATAGAAGTAAAAAGTGCTATCTTTCAACTATAAATTGACGATCGTGGCGTCATCTAAATGGTTCTATCTGCCGTGGTAATTTTAAAAACAGTAAATGAGTGTCAAAATGTCGTTAATTTTGCTACATAATTTTATTATATAATGTTGCCAACTCTTCACGGAACTGTCACAAATATAAACGTTGCCGATTGAAAACAGCATCAAAATACGTTAACTTTTCTATATAAGCGGAACGACATGCAGAAATCATCACCTCTCATACGGAATCTGAATTTTTACTCATAAATTTAAAACTGTTGCCAATAGTATAATGTGAACAGTGGTAATTTCGGCACAACGACTATATGTCGCTTTTAACCGAAACGCCGATTGAAAGAAAAAACAGATATTCAAGCATTTTAGTCGAAAAATGTTTTAGTATTATTATTATTGGCCAAAAAATGTTGGTCAGTTTTTTTCACTGAGTGTACGTCTTGCGGCATCAATTCTAGAAAATTGTCGATTAGTTAATCCAGAATGGTATGCAACAGTCGCATTGCCAGAGGTTTTCAAAGATGTGCAGGAGATACGACCAAAGACTGAAATTAAGGGAATCATGCTGCATCAAGACAACGGCCTTCGCTCAGAATAAAGACGTTTATTAAAATATCTGGTTTTCAAACCCTGACTTATCCACCATATAGCCACGACATAGCTCCCTGTGACTTCTTTTTATTCCCAATTGTCAAGCATAAAATAAAAGGAATGTTGTTTTAAGTGCCGATGGGGCGGTGGCTGCCTACGAATCAGCCATTTCTGACCTGTCTTAGGAAGGCTGGAATAAATGTTTCCAGAGCTGATTTAGGCGGATGCAAATTTGGATAGAGAATAATGGAGAATATTTAAAAAAAATAAAATATCAATGTATATACAAATGAATGTTTCTTTGTTTGTTTGTCCTTTATACGCTCCTAAACTATCAAGCGGATATGAAAAATTCGTTTAGGTTAGATAGCCCGTTTATTAAAGAATATTTACCATATAAATTTAGGACAATATTAATAATAAATTTTGTTTTTATATGTAACAATGAATGTTTCCTTGTTTGTTTATC
>JAOPUG010000168.1:4150538-4160899 GCA_027564375.1 Micropterix facetella
AAATGATATTTTTTTTTTAGGCAAAGACATACAAGTAAAGTGGAAACACTTAAGGGACAACTTCCGACGTGACTATCAAGCCCAAAAAGATGTTACATCAGGATAAGGTGCAAAAAAGAGAAAAAAATACAAATATTACGACGAATGACTATTTCTAGTTCCACAGGTCAAAGATGCCAAAACTTCTGGAAACTACAGCACTCCGACAAATGTATCAGAGCAAAATACTGAAAGACCGTCAACACCGAATATTGAAAATTCACCTGCTGGACCTTCGACTGCCACTTGTAATGTTTCAGAGACTCCAAAGAAGAAATAGAAAACTACATCATCTTTTGGATGATGAAATTCTGTAGACCATTAACAAAAAATGTCTGAAACGGACGAGGATAAAACATTCCGTTTATCACTGATTACGATAATAACAAAATGTTAGCCAAGATCGAAATATTAAACGTAATTCGCACTTTCTCAAATATGTCGCATAATATATTTATCACTCACCCTAACCAATCAACGTTTAATATACCAAACGTTGAACCATATTTAAGTCACTCAAATTCTAACCTTTCGCTTCACCCAACACCCATCTATACTCAGACCACACAACAGCAGCACTCACAACCAACATCCACGCAAACTAGTGATGTATATCAGCAGCACTTACAGTCGGGGACTACTTTCATCTATACTCAGACGCCACAACAGCAGTACGCACAGCCAAGATTCAATCAAGCCTGTGATATGTATCAGCAGCGCTCAGAGTCACACCCAACACCGTCCTTGCATCAATCCACATCCGTTTATCCTGTAAATCCACCGAAAGTAATTAAAATTTTAGAGAATCGTCAATACCGCCCCGAATCGTCAATTCAACTACACATAGTTCTAGGCCACACTCGACACAAAGCTATATTACCACTTTCAACCCAAATATTTGCCCATCTTTATCGAACACTGACCCATCAAGCTCAATAACGGTTCAAAGCCCCTTGATCGATATAACTTCACCAGAATAATTTTACTTGTCTCCAGGTGATTGTTAAATTCAAAAGGTTTTTAATAAATAAAAATTGCTTTGTAATTTTGTTATTATTGTTTAACTTACCTCAGTGTAACAGCCAGTCGTTCTACAGGTGGCATCGCCAAACGCATGTTGGTATCTTGAAGTGTTATTCGAGGCCGCACTATTTCCAACAATTCGTCAAATGTTGTTATAGACATTCGATAATACTTTTTAAAAAATCCGGGGTATTGCCTCAATTCTTCGTAGTGTCACAAACTGCCCTATTAAGTATCGCTGTTCATTCAGAAGATGTAGATACCCAGAATGCCTTTTGTTTTCTTTTTCGTCTTCTAGCGACACACATGGCTATTGCTATTAATTTAGCAGAAACAATTTCCACGTTTTACTGAAGCAAGAGACGAGACAAGTGATTTTAAAGCGTTCGTATGAACAATCATATAGAGAACGTTTAAAAGCAACGTTGGTTTGAAAGCAACGCTTTTTAACTCTCATGCGAATTAAGCCTTAGATTCTCCACTAATTTTATCTTTCCGTGGACCACTTTATATTAGATCAATATTAACCAATAAAAAATTAAACAAAATTATTATTTTGGTAATAATAGCTTGGGACTTCAACGTTGTAACGGCCCACATTGTAAAACTTGTCCTATTTAAGATAAAAATATAACTTTTACTAGTCCAAATATAACAAATATATATAAATTACACATACATTCAAGTTACACTTCCAAAATTGTGATCTACCAACTGTTATGCCAAATCAGTTGTTTTTACATCGGTGAAACAACGAACTCTCTGAGTGTCAGGATGAATAACCATAGAGTTAGTGTAGGTAGTGAAAAGCTGTTACACATAGCTACACATGCGAGAACACATAATTTAAATATTAGAAGGTGTTTTAAGGTAAAAATCATAAAAGCCTTGGTAATAGTGCTAGAGAACTCGATGTGAAGTCATGGGAAATGGCTTTTTTAAATATTTTACGGGCATATAAGTTTCTGGGCTTAATCAACAAAATTAATACATATCCACTCTTTTCTTGTTTAATAAATTTCATGTATCGCATTCATTTCACGCTTTTTATATATTTTTTTAATATTTCATTAACTAATTCTTATTCAGTTGGTTATGTATTTTGTAACTTGCTGATTGAAAATATTATTTATAATTTCCTCATTCTTCAATTCTTTAGTGGTTTAGTATGTTTAAAAAAAGAATAACAAATTATTTGAATTACCAGAGAATTATTCGGTTCCAGAGAACCGTCATGTTCCCCGTGTATGACTTAGTCGAAATATAGAAAAATACAATTTTTATCAATCATTAGTATTTGAACACTGCTAACTATTTTTTATTTTTCCAGTATCGATCCACATCTGTCACATTACATATAACTGTAATCGAGAAAAAAAAATAGCAAAGGGATTGAAGATATGACAAAATGGGAAAAATCCTGGTCTTCCACATACAATAATATCATGTGGAACAAGTGAACACAGTGGATACGACCACCGACACCAAGGCCAGCTGCAAGAGCTGTTACTGTAGGGCGTGGACTTACCAGATTAAATAGTTCGATATCATCACCTGAATCTTGACCACCTGAAAGAGAAGACTGACACCAACATGCAGTTCCACTGTATGGGTTGTAAAGTAGTTGAAATCATGTAAGCAAGTATGAAATCGAAAACTAGAATGTAAGCAAGTGATGAAAACGGTTGAAACATAACCTTCTCCTTTGAGGACGTTGGGATAACTTACAATTAGGCACGAGTTTAGTAGCATTATCAATCCAGCCATAGCTAGGTTATGGCATAGTTACCCTAACGCCATAGCTTGTATGGCAATCAGGCCGCTATTCTTTGATGTAGACTAGGAACTGATGTTGATGTAAAATATGCTTAATAACTGCCATTCATTGACCGCTTTTTGACTGAACTAAACTGAAGGTTCGGCCAAGAAACAGTAATTCATTAATGGCCTTTGGAAATATTATAATTGTTGCAAAGATTGTAAAAACCTTGAAGCAACAACCGCTTACAAAGAAACCAAATTTTACAGATATTCGGCTGTGAATCATCGTGGGCTCGCATCTGAAATATTCGGCACGTCTATGCTCCACCCCCAAATCTTTAGAAAATTTCCCAAAAATGTGTGTTTTGAAGATTTCTAATAAAATAATTAAAAATATATTAATTTAAAAAATGGGTTTGACCTAAAAGTATTCAGGAGTTTGAGGTACATAATTATTTCTAAAAAGGGTCATCACAAGAGTTCTGATAATTTCTAACGGCTAACTCAAAGTCGCAAAGAAAAGAGTTTAAAGAAAAGAACGAGAAGGTCGGTTATAATTAGTCTTGTTTGCCTGTCAAAGAAAAGTGGAAAAGTGGGCTAAGGTTGAGAGGAGAGGGGTGACTTGAGGTTGAGAGGAGGGGGGAAGGGGGTGGGAGCAAGCGTCTCTGACAATAAGCCCAGAGCAAACTGTTAAACTTTCCGCGAAATATATTATTATATTACGGGCCGCCTCGCCCATAAACATATAAAAGTTAGCTACTAAATCAGACCTGAGTGACCCATAAAGTAAGCGGTTTTGATTTACATTCTCGCTATACAATTCTGTATGCGAGCTGCAGATAACGTTGCAGATTTCAATTTAATAATAATAACTGTATTCCTACAATATACTATACTATAGAAGTATTATAGACTAGGAAACCTTAAAAGACCTTTATTATGCTTCGTAAGAGAGCATTCTGAGTTATGGGATAATAGATTGGGGGGGATACGCAAAAACATCCCCTCCTCTATAGAGGTTGCTCAAAAATGTATTTTGTAAAATAGCAATTAGGCAACCGTATCGATGTCCCTCTAATGAACTTTTACAGGAATATAATATTATTGACATTAGATAAGGTAATCCGTATATACTGGCCTAAATTTGTTTCTTCATGCCGAATAACTACGTTCGTGCTAGATCACACGAACTGTTCGTGTAGTCATCCTTCCGCACAAATATCAGGCGTATGGTGTTGGTAACGGAACTGTACGACACCTGAACGCGCTGTTGTCGACCGCCCCAGATGTAGACATATTTGAAATCTCACTAAATAGCTTGAAAAACAAGGTAGAGGAATTTCTTTGATCAATTTTTGAATAATATTTTTTTTCAAATATGTGATATGGTTTGTTGTACGGTTAGGATACTGTTAATTGGATGTTTATATAAATATATAAAATACCAACGTAATGAGATATTAGCATTTTTTTTTATTACAATGTAGTAAATGTAAACAAGACGATAAATTGGATTAGTTAGTAAGTTATTTTGTAAAATAAAATAAATATATAAATAAACAACAATATCTTCAATCCGCTTTCACTTCCGTTAGGTTCAATATAAGGACAACCTCACAAAAAATCAGTGCTAACTAGGCACGCTGTAAACAACAATCTGGCAGTACCAAAAATTACAACACTAGTTTCGGGTAACGGCACTGCACTTTTATTGCCTCTAGAATATTTAATTGCCCTCCGGAAACCTTTTTGACTATTTTATAGAGGAAGAAAGAGAGAATATTTTTAACTTGCTAGACGTCATAAAATAAATAAATATTACTCATATTAATAAATAAATATAACTCAATGTTAACTAAATATAACTCAGATAGCTACTATTACCATAACTATTTTTAATTGTAATTGATAATCATATTATAATCTCCAATATCAATTTACACTCAAATGTTTTTTAATTATTTTTGATTATTATTTCGATTATTATTCATTTATTTTTTAGGTTAATATTGCAGATACATAGATTAGAAATTGTTTAATTTTTCATCTGATTACTATTTTGATTAATATTCATTTAAATAAAATCTTAGGTTTTTTTTTATTTAGAAGATATAAATATTAGTCATTATTATTTAGATCATTTCGATTAGTCCTAATCTAATTTAAATTTAGAGTATTGTTTTTTTATTTATATTTATATCCCTCGCGGTAACGGCCTACCTTAATGTCTAACGACAATTATTATCTTACAGGCAGACGGCTTTTATAACATCATGTGGCAGACCTCAGGCGGTCACCCATCCGAGTACTGACCACACCCGACGCTGTTTAACTTCGGTTATCTCACGGGAACCAGTGTTTCAACGCGGCTACGAACGTTATGTTTTATTTCCTTAGCGTAGATAGCGGTTACCTTTTTATTCAATATATACTACTAGCGGACGCCCCCGGTTTCACTTGCATTAGTTTCTCTTCCCGTGGGAAACCTAAATTCCCGTAAGTTTCCTTTCCTACGGGAAACCTAAATTCTCATGGAAAACCTTCGTCAATAAACGGACTATCTAATAAAATGGATTTTTTCAAATCGGACTAGTAGTTTAGGAACACATACTGCTCTAACATATATACCAACACCCATCTATCACTTCTACATATCGACAAGATTAATCTCAACTTGGATCAAGTCTCAACTTTGTAAGGATGACCTCGCCATTCCACTGCCATAAATATTCAGTAGGTATGCATTTTCTTGCTATTTACAATGTTTATAATCATGTTCGTACATAAATAAAGAAGATGTAAAATATATTATTATTTTTTACTACTAGTAAAAAAAAAAATACGAAAAGGCAAGCTTAATGCCTACAGGCAATATTCTATAGCTAACCACTGTGAAAATTATTTGCTCAATACATACTGACAAAATGATAATTGCAAAAAAATACACAAAATAACAATATTATTTTTTTAATGTGCACTGAATGTACCACAGAAAAATATATAAATACTAACCAACGTGGGCCACTCTGAAAGTTTCCGGAATGAATTATGAAAAAAAGTACAACGAATCGTCAAAAAATAATTTATTTTTTCTCAAAATATTTTTCGTCAGCGTTAATACACTTTTTCATACGTATAACCAACATAACATTTATTCCACTCCTCCGTGGTGCCATCGGAAACATGGTTTTCATATTCTTCGACAGCCTCTTCTGGCGATGTCAATCGCTGACCGCGTAATTATTTCTTAATTTTTGGGCACAAGATGAAGTCACAAATTGCCAAAAATGGCTTTGCTTTTAAAAAATCATTTGTCCGTCTGGCCGTGTGAGAGCATATATTGTCATGGTGCAAGAAGATGCAGAGTTTACGGTTGCTTTTACGGTTTTCGTCAGTAACTTCCGGCAAGCAAATGTCCAAGCAAATGTCCATATACCAATCAGAATTCATGACACAATGATTATTTGAAGCATCAGTATCCCATCCATTGTTGCTAAGAGAGAGAAGCGAATATCAACTTCGCGGCACTTTGCACGTACAGTGCAAAGTGCGGTACAGAGGATCCTCTTCAGGAACATTATCAAGCAATGGCCGGCATACCGACCAGTTCTCAGATATCCAGAATCACTTGAGGGCTTCCCCCAGATCAGCCGCCATGCACAGCGGGTTCACCGGTTTCGTCCCTCTTCGAGGAGGCTGGATAGGTGTTCAGTCGTAAGTCGGGCCGACCATGATAGCCAGAGTTGGCCATAAGACCCGAGCTTCACCACCTCGTTAGACCCCCCTCCGAGATGGCAGACGCTATATCATTTCAGACTGTATCCGAAATAACATTATTTGTAGCCATTAAAGGTACCTAATTTTCCCTCTTCACTTCTGTTGTTATCGCTGGTAATTAATAAGCAGATGTATGAGAATTTTTAGCAAATTCAAAGGTATAGAAATCAATAACGATAGGTTGCGGGTTCGCTTTTCTAAAGTAGTTTTATTTGGTGTCCTGTTGATTTATTTTCAGGTCCATATAATTTACTGCTCTGATCAATGCCTAAAAAGGTTTCCTTGAAAGGTTGTGGAAGTGTACAATGATTTATCATCACCAGCATATATTACTCCAGTATAGGTATATTTATGTATAAAGGGGAAAAAGCAACTTTAACTTTTGTATTTTATATGCTTTGTGGTGGTGAATGGGATGTTACCGCTTTATAGTCAGATAAATTAAGACGGCAAAGAGGATATTTATAAACAGAGGCACGTTGCCTCCGGCAAAATACTTTCGCTTGGCTCTAAGGCCTGTTTCTATTTTATTTTCTACAAACGACCGCTTTGAGTCTACCCATTACTTCTTAGCAACGGAGCCTCGTTCCATTAATTAATAAACAGCTATTATAATTTAATTTGGTTTAGATTGGCTGAAGCCACAAGTTCGAAAATGAAACTGACAGCTAAAGGATAATGGCAGATCCTTGGGATTTGCAGGCAGCTTGGCAAAACTCCGATTATAGAAAAAATGGAGTTTGGAGTAAAATTATGGGCGGTCGAAGGCTACTCTGACTCTTTCGCACAAAGCCCACCAACAACGACGGCAACCAATCGCCACACATCATCTAGCAGCCAAAATGGCCTCATTAGGGGTCTAATGGGGCCGTGCAGTTCAGGTCAAATATCTCATCATGGTCGGCCCGACTCATGACTTACACCCATCCGGCGGCCTTCCCGAAGAGGAACTAACCCGGTGAACCCACTATGTGGTCGGATCTGAAGGAATACATCGGGCGACCTTGGACGGTTAATGTATTGACAGGTTTACCGGCCTTGCTCAACTGACGAATAGCCGGGGGCGCCTGGAATAGTAATGCGACCTAAGACGCGTAGGTAGGTGTCGGCCAGTCATCACCTATCCTTAGAAACGACCCGTTCGCCAAGCGATCTCTGGTGGTTCACTGCCGCGTTATTACGACAGGCAGTGGTCGCGTAAGCGCCTTTAAACCTGTTACCAAACGGGAGGTCGGAAAAATCTGACCAAATCTTTGAGTGACGGCGCGAAGGTGCCCGCTGGGTTTGCAAAATTCCTAGTGCCTCGCAGTGAGGAGTTGGACTCTCACGGGCTCTCACGGGGTGATGTTAGGTATGTGGATTGTTTTAGTCACATTTTCTGCATTTATCTCGGGGCGACATAACGATAAAGTACGTTGAAACGCCTCGGGGTAGCGGGCTCGTCCGTATTATGAATCTTAAACCCAACCATGGCCTCTTTCCTTTTTTACTAGTTGTGCCGTGTTGTGTTCTCGGTTCGCTCATTAAATGTAGAATTTCAGTGGTTTTATGATAAAAAGTGTTAGGAAGCTGTTCATATTCTCTTCGATTATTCGTTGTGTTAATTATTCTTATTACGGCAGGTCTATTTCCTCCTACCATTTGTATGCCGATGACCTGCATTATATCTCCATGCAAATTACAGAAATGAACTCGAATCTGAAACACATATTAAATGTGACAAAAATCGCGGCGTACTTTTAAATCCTACCAAATCATGATGAATTATGATTGCCCGGCAAAAAATGACGTCGTCGATTGATCTGTCTTCAATGCCTTCAGTTCAAATCGATCACAATATCATCCAATGTTGAAGAGTTGTGCTTTCTATCATTTGTATGGTGATGACCTGTAAGTATATCCACGTAAACCAGCCAATATCAGGGCGGCCGTTACAGAATTGAACTCAAAGCTTAACCACATATAAAACTGACCTAAAACATCTACAAATCTGACCAATTCACAATCAATTGTGATTGGCGGACAATAACTGTCGTCGTCGATTGATATGTCTTTATTTTCTTTCAATTCAAATCGATTGTAATGTCATCGATTAATCAAGAGTTGTAAAAAACTTTGGTTTACTCATCGGCCATACTCTTTCATGGCAGGCATAAACCACTGATATCATTAATCGCATTTATTCAGTTTTTCATAGCCTGCAAACGTTGCCAAATGTCAAAGCAAGCCTTTGTGCAAACAGTCATATACAAAAAAAAAGAAAACAATACATATTGTTATTTATCTGTCATCACTTCTCGTCTTTTTGGCTGCTACGATGGAGCTCAAGCGAGAACCCTTAAGTGCTGTGATCTGCTATGACTTTAAATTTGATTTATCTGAAATGTTAAGCTTTGAATGTATAAAACCAGCTTTAGGAGAATCAGCTCCTTCTCTGGCAACGATTGCTAAATTGTTTAACGAATTTAAAAGAGGCAGAACTAGGCTTGAAGATGACTACGGAAGTGGACTCCCACCAATGGCAGTCACTGCAGAAAATTAAGCAAATACTGAAATGCTGGTGCGAGAAAACCCACGTTCAGTTAGTGTTTATACCATCTTACACGAAAATCTTGGCGTGAGGAAACTTTGTTGTCGTTAGTTACTTCGTGTGTTGTACGAAACGGGAAAAAAGGCCGTGTGGAATCACGTGAGAAAGGCGACTACGTTTCGAAAATGGGACATCAAGGTGTGTTTCTGAAATCAATACTAGCGACGAAACATGTATATAGCAGTATTATCTGGAAAGCAGAAACATCATCAGTGTGGGTGTGGTCAGAGAGCCAGTTGCCAACAAAACCTCAAAGACCGCGCAACATTGGCAAACAAATGGTGGCCAGTGCTTTTCACGGAGTGGACATTGCGACATAAACACTAGAATATTGTAGATCAGTTAACTCAGGATGGCACACAATAGTCGCATGCCAATAGTTTTCAAAGATGTACAGGAGAGGCGACCAAAGACCTGGCCTAGGGGAATCATGTTGCAGCACGACAACGCGTCTTCACTCATTTCCCTCAGAACAAAGGCGTGTATCCAAGAATCTGGCATTGAAACCCTGACTCATCCACTGTCTATCCCAACTGAGCCCCCTGTGATCTCTTTTATTCCCAATAATCAAGGATAAAGTAAAAAGAAAGTTTTTCAAGTGCTCATGGAGAGGTGGCTGCCTAAGAATCAACCATTTCTGACTTGTCGGAGGAAGACTAGAAACAATGCTTCCAGAGCTGGTTTAGGATGATGGAAATTTGCATAGAGAATATTTGTAAGAAATGTCATATATTTTTATTTTGTTTGTCTCAAAACATATATAGTGATATTAAAATCAATAACATATTTAAGTTATTTATATCTATTAAGAGTTTCATCACTACATATATCACATGCAATAGATTTTAGCTATTACTACATATAATGCCCTACATATACTTAGATGTATTTGTTTCTACTGTTTATAGGCGACTCAATTGTTAATTAGTTGTATATTGGGCCGATCCCTGCTGCACTGCAATACCTGGCTATCCTACGGTTGGTCCGGTATTACGATGCGGCATTGCGGCAGATTCCTTCAGAATCTATCAGTAGCCACACGTTGACGACAATCAGTGTGCGCCAGCTGTCCAGGCCACGCCTGAGTTCCCGTCCCCCGGGTCAGCCGCACAGCGGGTTCACCGGGTTGGTCCCTCTTCTAGGAGGCTCCTGAATAGGAGCTGCTCCGCAA
>JAOPUG010000168.1:4192746-4206826 GCA_027564375.1 Micropterix facetella
TAAGCAGTAGAAGTACCTACTTACCCCCGCTGTCTTAAGAAGCATACACTTCTAAACTCCTTCAGAATCTATCAGTGGCCACAAGTTGACGACAATCGGTGTGCGCCAGCTGTCCAGGCCACGCCCGAGTTCCCGTCCCCAGGTCCGCCGCACTGCGGGTTCACGGGGTTGGTCGCTCTTTGTGGAGGCTCCTGAATAGGAGTTGCTCCGCAAGCTGGGCCGACCAAAACGCAGCGGCCCTTATAGCCCAAACTCCACGTAGCCATTTTGAGCCATAATGGCTACGTGGCAAAAGAGATCGCAGTATTTTTATACGAATAATAAATAAGGAGGAAAGTGTATTGTATTATTATATTATTCGGTCCTTACCTGTGAAATCGCCGTTCTATATAAAAAAAGAAAAACGATTTTTTTTGTAGAAATAATAAATTTAATTAATCGAAGTATGTGCCAATGTTATCGACGCGCTTCTGACATTTTATGGGAATTTCATTAATTCCTATGCTAAAAAAATCTTTTAAACGAGAATCAATAAATACCTTGGAAGGCAGTTATAGCTGCCTTATCAGAATTGTTTTTTTTTCCTTACAAGAAGTTAAAATTTATAATAAATTCCGAAAAAAGTGGAAATCAGTTGGTGCAAGGCCTGGAGAGAATGCTGGTTGACGGAGAGTTTCCAGTCGCCAGTGACGATACGATTCAGAATCCCCTCATTATTGTGCCGGTTTAGTAAAGTAACGCAGCATTCGACGCTTGTTTGCTAATGGGCTTCACTCAATTCATGCGGTACCCACTTTTCGGGATTTTTCACTTTCCCAATTTCACGCAAATGCATTAAGATAGTTTTTTCACTTACACCGAAGGCTGCTGCTAACTCTGAAGTAGTTTGTGATGATTGCGCTTCCATTATCGGCTTGCGTTTCCGGCTGTCCACGAGGCTCGTCCTTTAAATGAAATTTACCAGCACGGAAACGTTGGAACCAAAAGAGCATCGTGCATTTGTTAGTGGTGGTTAGCCCGAACACAACATTGATTCTCGAGCTGTATCTGCAGTGCTGGTGCCACAGCGGAACTCATATTCGAAAATAATGCGATATTTTAACCAAATCTAAATTTAAATTTATGCAAAATCAACTTACTAGAAACAAATGAATAATTTCGAAACAGAAATTCACTGGCTTTAATTTGACATAAACGCTAGATATTTGAGTTCGATTTTGCTAGTTTTGAGAATCGGCAATTTCATAGGCAAGATCCTAATATATTATATTACGTTATATTATATCCTATGTATAAAAGAATTAGTTCTTATGAAACGTAATAAGGAAAGCAGACAAGGCAAACAGGCTCAGCAAACATCACAGCAATTACTATCCATCAGTTCAACACAGGTATATAATATATACCTAGTGGGATGATATAATGCTCTTTCTCTACTTTTCTTTTATGTACATTTTTTTTTGTGAAAAAATGTAATGCAATTAATATTCTACGAATATGTAAATAGGATAAATTTTAAATAAATGAAAGTGACCTGGGTACTTCCAGGTTCAAAAGAAGAATATCGATATTGATAGGTTAGACGCCACACGCACATGTTCTTGTGTCTTGACGCTGATTATTCGAAGAGTGGAAGAGACGGATATAGACTCGCTTGGCGCTCGGAGGGATGAGATGAGGGTGCGTTCACAGTGCCGCGGGCACGGAGGAAGCCACCTGTTTGCCTAGGGATTACCGCAACCCGTCGTGTTTACACGGATTGTAAGCGGAGCCTAATTATCTCTATCCGCCCATCCGCCGACTTTGCCTAGGTGGGATTATCTCATAAGTTGCGGATTGGAGATACTTACACGAGGCTACGGAGAGAGAATAACAGATGCTTTTCAGAGTTCCGTATCAATGCCTACAATTTGGAACCGTATTTTATTTGAATTTTATTTTATTTATTTATGTAATTCTAGAAGGTTGCCATATTTACAGATTATTATAATATGGCCAATATTACCATTAGATACTAAACTATACATTATACATTATACAATATATTTATTGTTTTAATTTAAACCATAAAATTAATTTTTAAAATGGTCAGGACTATGTCTGGGCTCACGGCCTTTTGTTTAAAATATGAAACGTCAATGGCAGAGTCGCTTTAAGTATAAAGGATCGAAATGAAATCGAGACTGACTTCTTACTCTGTTTTGAAGCGTTCGTCCGCTGCACGCCAATAGTCCTGCATTGCATCACTTCGACTGATGGTGATATCCCCCAGTTCGGAGACGATTTATACAGTTGTATGGGCGGTATCTTAACTCGTTATGTCTATTGATACAGATACAGCAGCGGTAGATGTGCTTGCGTAGTCGGCGTCGTTCACTGAGCGTGCTGTGCCAGATTTGCGACGCTCCCGAAACCGTCTCGCTTGCTCGGCGTCGGATATTGGGGTACCTGTGCTCGGCCCATAGCCTTCCCTTTCCAATGATAGGAGTGATTTATATTTTCGACTGGTTCTTGCACGAGCTGCGGCCGAAATATTTTATTTAAATACTTTTTATAGGCTTACTTTACATTTTTTACTTATAAATAATGTCCAAAATGCACTATTTTTTGCTTAAATCAATCGGTAATTATGAACGCTATACACACATGCACGAATCATCGCGTTATCACGTTTGAGTCCTTAGCCAGACTGAAGGGAATGGAGCTAGAGCGCCGGGTTTGGCCAATCTGCGCGGTGCCCCTTCCTCGCCAACCCGCCCGCCCCGACTCAATCTCAATGTTCGAATCAGTGAGCTGACTAAATAAGTTAAATAATACTTCAGTAAATTTCACGAAAAAATAACAGAATTAATTAAAATAATAAAACTTGGCAGGCGTCAAACCCATGGGTCTGTCAAATTTCGGCCCATGTAATTACATTCTGAATTCTTTGTTATTTTTGTCTAAACAGATGGATTGACACCAGGTGACATGTAACTCATATTACGCGTCTCATTATAACCAACAACTTTTTTTGCTATTTATACCGTTAATACTGTACTAAGCAGTAAAACCTTAAAAAAATGTAAAATTCAGACTTCAACTTCTAGCGAATACTAATTCGAGACCGCGGCCGTACCAATGCGGCGAGGCCAGATGGTTTCTGTATCCGCCGATAGAGGGTACTGACGGTCGTCGATCACTATCGAGCGTATCATTAAATTAAATAAATAATTTTAATAAAACAAGATCCCCAGGCGACATGTAGGTACCTACCTCATTTTACGCGTCTCCTCAACATGGCCAACAACTTTTCTTTTTTGCTATTTTCACCGTTTATTCCGTTTTCAGCTCTAAAATTGCAAAAAAACTGACTCTATGGGGACAATTTGTATGACAGGTCAACTGGGCTGTGCGCATTGGCCATACATATCACTTGGCGAAAGAAACGTTTAAAACGGACGTAGATTACTTGAGTTATCGTGCATATTGACACTCGCACGATTGTAAGACTTCGGCCCCGCAGTTTGGGTCGAACCTTGTTCTACTTGGGTACGTTTGTCGACAAATATTTTAAATAGGTAGCAAATGCATATTGAAACTTTCCACTGATATTCACCGCGTAAATCTCGTAGTACCTATTTAGGAGACATAATGAGTCTTTATTTAGATATTTTAGACCCTCATCTACCTACCCGTATATAATTTAAAGTAATATAATTTTTATTGTAATATTTCAGCAATTGTGATTCTACGAAGCGATGTTTTCGGGTTTACATATTGCCAAATATTAATGCTGTTTATATTTCCCGGAATAGCTTTGTAAAGTCATATTTCAAAAAATATCCGTTGTTTTTGTTTTACTAGTGAATGTATTACTCGTTTGTTACTCTGACTAGTTGCAACTTATGTTTGCATAAGAAAAAAAAGATGATACTTACTACTACATAATGTCAATGCTAATTCAACTAATGGGCTTGCAGTATCATTAGCTGCCACATTACTACGAGCATGAGCAATAAGTCGAAAATACTGGGTAATGATAAATGAAAATTATTCTACCAAAAAAATAGGTCATTTTGGTTTCTAAATTTCTAAAATCCATGAGGTACTTCTGGAGATATTTAATATTAAACGTGAGCTCAAAATTACAACTCCCTGAAGCCGCGAATGAAAACGGTTAAAAAAACATTGAATGATGTTTAGCTTGATAAACCTCTTACCAGATATATACCGTACAGCTTTACTGGCCTACGTGATAACCGGACTACCGACTGCTCCCTCGCTTCAGCTCTTCCCGCCCCCGCTCAGCGATAGCCGACATATATACTTCAGACATCTCGTAACCTCCTAATGGGGTTGTGCAGCTCGGGCCAGATTACCAGCTCGTTATAATTGGACGGCCCGACTCATGGGTCAACACCTATCCGGCAGCCTCCCCGAAGAGGGACTTACCTTGTGAACCCGCTGTGCGGTGGATCTGGGGGAACACCTCGGGCGGCCCTGGACGGTTGAAGATTGGTCGGTTTACAGGGTCCTAACGGTTCCATGTAGTTTGGGCTATGATGACAGATATGTCGACTGGTCGGCTCAACTAGCGAGGTAACCTCTATCTGGGAGCCTCCTCGAAGAGGGACCAACGGGCGGAACTGGACAGATGACGCATGGGACGGGAAAACCGGCCGTGTTGTCACTGATTGAGACCCGGAGGGGTTTGGGAACGTATGTTCTCTAAGGGGCGGGGTCAGGAGTCGACCTGTCGTCGCCTATCCTTAGAAACGACCCGATGGCGACCCAATCTCGGGTGAATATTGCCGAGTAAAGGGTCCGTGATATTTCCTAGTGACGGAATGCCATGTTATCACGACAGGCAGAGGTTGCGCGAGCGACTTCGAACCTGCGACCAGACGGGAGGTCGGAGGAATCCGACCAAATCTGGGATCAAGGGCACGAGGAAGTCTACTGGGTTTGAAAATTCGCAGTGCCTCGTGGTAAGGGGTGGACTCTTGCGGGCTGAGGTGGAGCTTGGTACGTAGATTTGTCTTCGTCAACCAAGTTTCTGTGTTTCACTCCGGGGTGGTATAGTGATAAAGTTCGTTGAAACGCTCCGGGGTGGCCGGGTTCGACCGTAGCAGTTAACAACCTCAATGGTTCGGTTTACCGGCCTTATCCCACTGTCGAATAGCTGGGGGAGTCGGATCGCATGCATGGTCTATAGAACGGGGGTAGACATGTACCTTAAGATGTATAGACATCTAACCTTAGAAACGCATTAGCCAGTAAAGGACGTCTCGGATCCACGATAATTTGGCACGAATTGACGCTATCTTAAGGGAGAGGCCGCGCAAGCGACTTGAACCTGGAACCAACCGATGGATGGAGAAATCTGTCTAAATTTTGTAGTCAGGGGGCGAGGATGCCCGCTGGATGTTATTACTCAGTACCTCGGCGTAAGGGTTGGACCCTGACGGACCGTGGTGGAACTGGATTTGTGGATTGTATTGTCCGCAAGTCATTGCTCTCATCTCGGGGTGATATAACGATAAAGTTCGTTGAAACGCCTCGGATAGAGGGTTCGCCCGTAGCAAGGCTTAATCAAACCAAACCTCGTGACTTCCACGCGTCCCTCCGGACATCCTATGGCGCGCCGCCGCATCGTCGCACGATGCATCGAGCGCCTAAAATTAATACCTTAACCGTTACAAATCAATAAATATACAATCTTAAATAGTGCATCAAGCACTTGCTCATACCGTAATATCATTTATTAAAATGTTAAGAAATAAGGTCCCCAAATTAGACCCTTGGGATATCACGGAGGGCATAACAGAAATATCAAACATGTCAAAATCGTGGATGTCCAATGTACCTGCTATAAATCAATCCGGTACAGAACATACAATATAATCTTCTCCTATACATAGATTTTAAATTAAAGTGACTACCTCTCTCTAACAGTAAAAAACTGTTTTTTGCAATCAAATTTATGTGACTCCAGCGTGATAAGGCAATATTTTGCATTATTTTTATTTTTTCATTATAATCTTTGAAAAAATGCGCGATTTTAGAAAAACGGTATTTCCGCGCAAGTAGTAATAGACTTTCGGTGTATTGGCTCCCGCTGATGTTTCGCTTGCCGTAAAAATGGTATACCCACGCTAGAAAAAATAGGCTTTTGGTGTATTAGCTTCCGCTGGGGTTTCGCTTGGCGCATAATTTGGCTTAATTTAGCCAACAGTAGTGCCTCAAGGCAGGAACATAATAAATGATGCGCATTTATTATCAATGCACCATGTCTGTCTATTGTTGTTTAAATTTCTTAAAAGTGTATATAAAATTTGCTGAATGGAATATCACCGAGACTATGTGCTAAGAATCCTTTTCACGTTATTTTGAGCTTTTGTTGAGGGCGTTGTACGCTTGAGAGCTTTCGCTCCCTGTTCAATATGGCCATTGTCATTTTAACTTCCTTCATTTTATAACGGTTAATCTTGCGTAACTAATGGTCTTGTACAAGTAAGAGTGAGAGCTGATGAATTTCTTATTATTGATTATTCGGAGGCGGCTATTGTGATGGTATGCGATTCCACCTTTTCGGATCAAAAGCAATGTTTTGAAGGCTTAGTTGGCCCCCGTCCATAACAGAAAATTCCAGAAACACACAAAATTAGTTCGGCTAACCCTACGGAGGGGTAGTGTATTACTATTATCATTCGAGAAGAATCTATTATTATTATATATGTTTTAATTACTATTATTTTAATAAACCATAACTGTCCCTGACTTGGTAGTTGGTAATTAGATTAAAACTAGGAAGGCACTGTCATGTTAAATATGACGTTCTAACTCATTAAAGGCTACGGAAGAGCGATTCCGTATAACTTCCTTCCTACATTCTCTAACTGAGTCTACTCTTCGGGATATATGTACTTTATTATTATACATACAGATGCTCCATTTCTCTATATAAATGGAATTCTAGTAAAAAGAACATTCTCTTTTGCGTTTTTATTAAGAAACGATGCAGTGTTTGTCAAACAAAATAGCTAGATTAATTTTATGTGAAAAAAAAACAACATTCGCTTTTATAAACAGATGTGGCGAGCTAACTTGAAACAGAGAAAATATAATTAACAAAGAGAAGAGTAAGCGCATTCTCGGATGGCAAGGCGCGGTGGGGATAGGTTGTGAGGGAAGTGAGCAGAGGGGTACGTAACGACAACCGCTTATATTTGCTGTTACGAAAATGGGGGTTTCAAATTTCTTGAGGGCACTAGCTCAACTGGCCATATGGCGGCCATATGACACGACGCACTTGCGGAGTTTTTTCACTCAAAGGCACTGATGTCTAGTAATCGTATTACGATTTGTGGTAGTATTTAGGACTCATGACGTCGCACAACTCGTTTTCAAGTTTGTTCTAAGAGAAGCTACTGTATGTATACTGTGTTAACACTAAGTAAAGGACTATTAAATATTATAAAATACTTAAATATATACTAATAATTTAATAATATAGCTTACCTTTTGTCATGTTAACGAATGTATGCAGTGCGGCGCATCGCCGGCCGTAACTATAACAACCGTTACCATAGAAACTGTTACGAGGTTTTTCAAACACATGTGTACTTTGTTTTCAATAATTGTAACGTCGTCATTATATCATATATACTTCCTACGTTTTTACTGTTCTTCCGAATATTGTGTTCTAAATAATAAAATATTACATAACTGATTAATACTGATTAATATGGTAATATGGATGGTTATTTGGGTAAATGATAACTATTTGTCAACGCACACCCACATTGTTGTGAACCAACGTGATCGTTTTTTGGGTGCGGCAATTTTCGTAACCTGTCTCTTATAACCAGGATTCCATATTATCACGCTTCCATTGGGATAAAATGGAAGTAATAGTCTATAACTAAAGAAGTAAATAAAACTTCAACAACTTTAATGTGTTTCAAGTAAACTCGCCACATAAAATTGTTCAATTTGTATTTACTTCTTTAGTTAGAAGTAGACTGCAGTATGGAAGCGCGATATGGAATCCTGGTTATAAATACCAGGTTGCGAACATTTAAAGTATCCAAAGAACTATACTGAGATTGGATACAATACAAATTTTGATGAGAAATTTACCCGAGGTTATACGAGTAGGTACTAAGCACCTTGTCATTCGTATTCTGGGATGCAGTGATGGGTTACGTATGCAAAAGAGTTCCTTTATCTAGAAAAAGTGTATCTAGAAACTAGAGTAGGTACGTTCAACTTGGATTTTTACTATTTGAATGGAATCCCACTGCTCATTTAGGTGGGGTCTAATGGGGTCGTGCAGATCGGTTTTTAATAACTAACTTTGTTCTATCGCGGTCGGCCCGACTCACTACTCAACTACTATTCGGCATCCTCCTCGAAGAGAGACGAAACCGATGAATCCGCTGTGCATGGGCGGCTGAGCTGGGGGGAACCCTCGGCCGATCCTAGATGTCTGAGCACTGGTCGGCATGTCTGCCTTTCCTTAACAGCCTGTCTAAAGAGTGATCCCCTGTAGCCCGGTAATGCTGTGACATGATCTGAGACCAGTGTATCCCGGTAATGCGGCATATGAACTCGGTGAAAACTTCGGATGGATGGTTGTCGGAGGCATCGGTTGGTATGCCGACGTTGGCCACCCGATCTCGGGTGGCAATTCGAGTAAAGGGCGACTAGAATTCGTGATAAATCCAGTGAGGAATTGCCGCTTACTTAAGGTAGAAGATCGCGCAAGCGACTTTGAACCAGCGACCAGACCGGGGGTCGGGGAAATCTGACCACATTTGGTAGTAAGGGCACGATGGGTGCCACACTGGGCTTGAAAATTCCCAGTGCCTCGGGGTAAGGAGTTGGACTCTTACGGGCTGAGTACGTATATTCGTCTTCGTCCTCAAGTCCGTGTTCCATTGCGGGGTGATATAGCGAAAAGATAGTTGAAACACTCCATGTTGGCCTGGTTCGCCCGTAGCAGTTGACAAACTCAATTGATCATTTAGGTGGGGCCTAATGGGGCCTTGCAGATCGAGCCTGATGACCAGTTCTATTATCTTTGCTCGGCCCGACTCACGGTTGAACTACGGCAGCCTCCCCGAAGGGAGGCTAAACCTGGTGAAATCTATGTATGTACATCGGATCTGAGGGAACACATAGTGCGTCCCTGGATGGTTTGTTGCACTGTTCGGGTTACCGACCTTTACTCAATTAATGAATAGCCGGGGGGGCTGGGAATTTATGTTTCCTAAGATGCGGGGGTAGATTTTGACCTGGTGCCTCATTAGAACCGATTCGTTGGCTACCCGATCTCCGGTGATATATGCCTAGTAAAGGACGCCTCGGATCCGCGTAATTTCCGAGTCACGGAATACCGCGTAGATTAGACTAGATGGAGGTCGCGCTAGCGCCTTCGAACCCGCGACCAGACGGGAGGATGGCGAAATACGTCCAAAGGCAGGAGTCAGGAGGCGAGGTTACCCACTGGGTGTCTTTGCTTTTGGGTTCCTAATGATTCCGTGTAGCTTGGGCTCTAATAGACGCTTGTTATATAGTGGGCTCAACTCGCTGGGCAGCTTTTATCCGGGATCCTCTTCGAAGAGGGACCATATAGTTGGATTTAAGATTCATGCTACGGGCGAACCCGCCAGCGTTTCAACGAACTCTATCGTTGTATCGCCCCGAGATGCACGCAGAAAATTTTGACAGAAACAATCCACGAATCCAACTACTTCCACTGCCCTACTCCTTACCACAAGGCACTACGAATTTTCAAACCCAGTGGGGTATCCTTATACCCTCGCTCCCAAATTTAGACGGATTTCTCCATCCACCCGTTTGGTTTCGGGCTCGAAGTCGCTTGCTCGACCACTACCTAATGTAATAATGAGGTATTCCATAAGTCGCAAATATCGCGGACCCAAGGCGTCTTTACTCGGATCTACCCGAGATTGGGTAACCAACGGGTCGTTTCTAAGGATATGCAACAGCAGGTTACCATCTACCCCCGCATCGCGTTAAGCTTCCAATTCTTTATGTGAAATTTAATTGTTTAGGACGGAAAATATCGGTCAAGGTTAGTATTGTAATTATTTTTTAATATTTTATTCATTTTATTTGCTCAATTAATTGCCTCTAATATAACTTTGCCGTACCTGTGGTGTCGCCACGGCTACGGTAAAGCTATCAATTGATATGTCGTTAATTGATAAGTAACTGAAGATCCTTTGGAGTGGTAAAATAAACTATTATACTCGAATTTGAGGGTTACAGTGTACGTGTACGAGTTTGTATTAAAATGTATATACCATGAGGAGATGGTTGTAACAAGGACGTTGGCTGGTTGACTGATTGCGAGTGAGCATACTGTCGAGCGATATTCTGTGCCTTATATAGTTGGCTGGTATGACGGCCGCCTATGGAATTGTGACCAGACTTCCTCTTCTTTGTTAATATCTCAATGCTGTAGCAATATCTTAACGTCTTACCATTGATGATTCACTATCAGGTTGCAACACTTCGCGTTAATTTATTGTCATACTTACTTGTCCACGTTTGACCCTATCTGAGTCATGATTTATTTCATGGTTTATTCTAAATTATGTTTCTTTATTGGGCTGCAACATAACTTTGTAAACACATTGGTATGCATTAGCAACAGCTGTAAAATGTTGTCATACCAAATAGTTTTTCTATCTCCGTAGCTGCTCTGTCCCCAATTAGTGATTGGGGCAATTTTCGCAGCACGGGAGCGTGCAATTTCATCGATATGCAAATGGCGTATCTGTCGTTCGGTCGGTCGGGCGGTCGGCTGGGTGCGGTGCGAAATTAATGCGCAAGTGTTTCCCAGCGACATCCTGAATTTTTATTAATTGCCGGGGAAGCTTTCAGCGATATTGGCCGCAGGCGGTGGGCCTTGGCTTGCCCCTATTATGATCGGAAGCGAAGCCCGGCCTATCCCTGCGGGCGGTGAGACCACCCCCCAGTTAACACGGACGAATACAAAGTAGACAATTTGCGGACCACACGGCGCGCGAAACATAGACGCCTTAACGCTGTAAATTCATTATCAAACTTTCGACATATTACGTCACAATGTTGTTCATGCCCAGATTCATTAAAATACAAATGTTATAAAAGTATTGCAAATAGACATAAGCTACACAAAAGTAGTATCTAATTACAATGTACTAACTCTAGTGACACGAAATTTTGCTAGATACACAAACATTGACAACAAAAAAATTGACAGCAAAAAAAAATCATAAAGAATGATGATATTTTGTGTTTAGAATGGTCAAAAGTTGTGTTTCTTCTATTTCAATAAATATAATATGTATGTATCAGAAATAAAAACGTTAAAAGATGGAAAGTTTAAAAAATGGATTTTTAAATATTGATATAGCTCTACATCTGATATTACTAGATAAAAAAAATAGATCTTTATTTACACCATCAAGGCAAAGGTCTCGAGACGCTGTTAAACCTATTATTACAGAGGCAAAATATTAACTGCCATAATTAAACTTGGCAGAGGAAACCCAAGGGTTAGTCAAACTTAGGCCAATATGATTACATTTTGACTTCTCGTTATTTTTGTTTAAACAGATGGATTGACCCCAGACGATATGTACCACATTTTACGTATCTTATCATGACTAACAACTTTTTTTTTTCTATTTCTACATATAAAAGTATAAAAGACCGAATAAAAGACACATTCTTACTTTTTGGTATTTTTTTCGTAACTGATAGGTTGGCTCCAGGCGATATATACATTATTTTACGCGCCTCGTCACGATCATCCATATTGTTTTTGTTTTTCAGCGGTAATACCGTTTTATGGTTTAAGGCAAATTTGTCCAAACAGCTGGATTGACCCCCAGGCAACATGTACTTCATTTTTCGCGTCTCATCACGGCTAATAACTTTTATTTTTGTTATTTCCACGGTTTATTCTATTTTAGTCATTAAAAATTAAAATAATTACTATTTTGGGGACAATTTGTGTGGCAGGTACCTCAACCGTAGGTCGACAGACCCCAAAATCATCAACTGAGCTCTAGACATTTGTCATAACAATCGATTGGCGAAAGAAAATTATGAAATGGACGTAGTTTACTCGATCTATCATGCATAGTAACATCCATACATCCAGACAGACAACCACTATTGTTTTTTATTTTTTTTTGTTTAGACCCCAGGCCACAATTACCTCATTTAACGCATCTCATCATGGCCAACCACTTTTATTTTTGGTATTTCCACGGTTTATTCCATTTTAGTCACTAAAAATGTAAAAAACCATTTTTTTGGGGACAATATGTATGGCAGGTTCCCCAACCGTAGGTCGGCAGACCCGAAAATCAACTGGACTCTGCGTATCGGTCATAACTATCGATTGGCGAAATTTTTTAAAGTGGACTTAGTTTCATCGAGTTATTGCTCATAGTAACATCCATACATCAAGATAGACAGACAC
Organism: Micropterix facetella; assembly: GCA_027564375.1. NCBI lineage: Eukaryota > Metazoa > Arthropoda > Insecta > Lepidoptera > Micropterigidae > Micropterix > Micropterix facetella. The sequence continues at coordinate 4,205,237 of JAOPUG010000168.1, forward strand.
ATTTTTTAAATTTAGATGGGCTCTAAAAGTTAAGAAAATTCTTTGTGGACGCTTTAATTTCATTACATTTTTCGCATGATTTCAAGACTTCGTCCAACCTTTGGGATTAAAATATGTAGCATTATTTTACCAGTGGAAATAAAATATCAGAATACAACGTTATATTGGAGTGAACAAAAATGCTGACACCAAATTAAATATATCTTTGGACCAAGCATTTGAGTAATTCGTGGTCATTGTCTATTAATTCTAACAGTAAATTCATATTAATAGTCCTACGAAATCACTTAGGTACACTAGGATATCTAAACATATTATAGTCGAACAGTTAAAAAGATACGAAAGATTACGTATAAAAAGTGATCCAATGTTACACCATTAAATGTACCGAAAACCCGCGACTGTATTATATCGTGTGTAGGTATATGCGACTTTATTATGTATACTATGTTGTCGATAACGATATGTTATGGAAAAGCCATATAAATCAGCTTAAGCCCAAATTATGTTCAGATTGCTTTGCGGTATCCAGATTAAGAAACATAATAAAAGAAAAGGAAGTTCTTAGTGCATACTATTATCTGGTTGAACTCTTGAGATATGGGATTTAATTGTGGGCAAATGTCACTGATATTAAGGATGTATTTATTTTAGAGAAAAGAGCCGTGACAGTAATACGCCGGCTAAGTATGAGAGAATCTTGCGGACCACTATTTCGAGAACTAAAAACCCTACTGTTCATGGCATACTTATTCACGAAAGCCTGTGTGAATTGCATAACAAAAAAGAAAAGCACCAAACTGAGTCCCACATACATTCCCACAACACAAGATACAAGTTCATGTATACCCATAAATCTATCCCGCAATTTAACAATTTCAAGGGACAACGCAATATAGAAGTATAACAGTTTATAACATGTCGCCAGAAGAATTAATAACAGGAAAAGTAGCGATATATATCGGCAACTTTGGCTCGTCCCGAGATTAGTAATTCCTGACTTATCCAAAATGGCCTAACACCTATTCTAATAAGTTTCTCTCGTCACCATAATTCCAAAAATATCCATATACGCTATGATTGCTGTACCTATTGGTCAGATCTTCCTCCAGGCCAAGTAAACCAGGATGCACCTGCATGCGCACCCAAATGGCTTAAAACCTATTACAAAAAGTTTCTCTCGTCACCACGTCTCCAAAAATATCCATAGACGCTATGATTGCTCTACTTATTGATCAGATCCTCCTACAGACTAAGTAAACCAGGATGCAATAGGACCTGCTGGACTCGGATCGAATTTGCTGCCACCTGGTAGTGCTTAGCGTTACTCAGAGAGGCTGCACACCATATTTTGTGAAGATCAGTCCACGGAAAGTCTTCGGAAATACGGACAAACAAACGCACAAATGCACAGCATTCATAAGACTATGTGGCCCGTCCTACTTAATATACTGACGGCCAAAAAAGATACACTCTCACATACACGATTTAACTAATGTTTATATGGCACAGACTTTTACTTCGGCCACCACAGTGGCCAAGTCTTGAAATCGTGCGCGAAAAATGTTAGTATGCACGATAACTCGAGTA
>JAOPUG010000168.1:4288600-4300259 GCA_027564375.1 Micropterix facetella
AAATCTCTTTTCCCCTGCACATATAACAAATGATAAAATATCTCTAAACATTTTGTTAATAACTGTCGTCTCTTTCTCTAAAAATGTAAATCACAATTTGCGCACTAATTTAAGAATGAAAGAGTCTATTAAAAATCTACAAAGCAAATAAAGTCAGACGTTTGAAACTACTTAAGAAAATAGAATAAGACAAACATTATCTTAAAAAACTAATTAAATCAGAAGATAAAATAAATATAACGAACAATAGGAATTCTAGAAAATAGACTTTTTAAGTAATATTACAATACTTTGTGTTATTTACAATTTACAAAATACGCTAATCGGAAGACATTACTTATTTAAATTTGTTTTATAATCTAGAAAAATTTAAATACACTAAGTAAATACATAGTGATTGTCGGAAAATACATTGGAATATATATTTATTTATTTTTAAAAAAATATAAGGCAAGTGGTATTATTAGCACCATTTCATTGAATCTTTTCCAAGCGTTGACATTCTTAAAATTACAAAAATGGTAACTGCATTCTAAAGCCGGTTTATTTTAAAAATAACTATTTTTATAACTGGCCGGTGTTTTTTTTGTTTTTACAAAGAAAAAACTATTTACAAAAACAAAAAGCGAACAAAGAAAAAGAAACTAAACGAAACCCTGTTTGTTAAAATCTTATTGTATTCGAATTGTACCGAAATTTTAACTCGGAATTTTAAGTAACTTTGTTCTGGTAATGCATAATTATACACTTTTTAGCAGATATCTCTACTGTACAACATTTACTTTAATATAAAGACTTTAATAATAAACAATCTGTGGGATTCTGTTGGATACTTCGAAAAAAATCAACTTGTAGTCCAAGCAGTGTGAGCTGTTTCTCGTGATATCTAATAATCAATCACTGGATTAAATGGCTCGTTACAGTCGGTGATGTTTTCGAATGATCCAACAGGCGCTGGTATACTAGTAGTGTGGATAACTCAACTGTGTAGTTTTTGCGGCCAGCGCAGGCGAGTTGAGGTACGCACACGGTCAGTAATGGGGATATGCACTGCCGTTTTCTCCCACTAGAGGGCGCAGCGGCCGTGTTCCTGAAAAGTGTGAAGTAGGTGACGCACCGTGTAAGCAAGCATCTGGTAGAAACATGACTGAATAAAATGTGACTGGCACATTTTCCAGTCATAATGTTTTTAATCAGTTTAAATTACGGCAATTAATCAGTGTTGATGTTGTTTAGTTGTCAAGTCACGATTGACTAGCTGAATGTTGCCCATCGCTATATTTTACTTTGCCAATGTTCCTGAGCTCAAGGTTCGAAGAAGAGGCATTACACGATCGTAAGGCTGGCAGGCTCCTTCCTTATCTCTCCACCGATAAGTGATAGTTTCATTTCTTCTTGATTCTCACCAATTTTGAAATTGGTTAATTGCCAAATTAATCGCCAAACTAACCACCAAGAGCGTATGGTACAGCAGCTTTGTGAAACAAAACATCTAATCTGTCCCCATGTTTTTGATCCTTCGAGCCGGATTTTAAAATGATAAAAACCGAAAAAAAAACCCCATAAGTTAAAATATCTGATACCGTCCATATTTTATCTAATTAATGATTCTAAGAAATTATCTAGGAAATTGCCATTTTTAGTTTTTGATAGAATTATGGCTGGAAAATGTGCTAGCCATTCGGCAAAACAAAAAATGTTTCTTTTTTCTCTCTCATGTGCATTATAATAATTTATTTAAGAGGTGTGACAATAAAGTAATGAGATTAATTGTCAGCGAAATGCGGCAACACTGCAGCCTTCATAGACACTCCATCTTTGGCCTTGATCTATCCGCTACTATAGTCCAAGTGGCACATCCGACAATGTATGGAAATCTCGACATGGAAATAGAATCGTGAATATCGCACAACAGTATGCCATTTCTTATTGTGTTAAACTCGATGAGACCACAACGATAATTTATGGTAAGCCTGAACGAGGCTACATAAAAGCTAAATTTTTCTCATCTCAGGGATTTTTTTTTTGTGAAAGCAGAATAAATGTTAAAAACTATTAAGACCGCAGTGGTCGACCATTATCATCACGCACAGACATCAACACGACCAGGGCACGTGAAATCGTATGATCTCATCGAAGATTGTCTGTGAAAATGGTTGCAGACAAAGTGAATTTCTAGGAATACTTCGAAAACAAGTCCTCTTTATCCGTTCAAATATTGCTGATAATTGGATTCTTTATTACGATAATAAGCCATATCATACTCCATTGTCTGTATATCAGATTTTAACTTCGAAAACTCATTTTAGTACAACCACAGCCACCTTATTCACAAGATGTCCTGTGTGATTTTTTTAATCCCAAGTGTCAAATTGGCGGTCAAAGGACACAATTTTCAAACAAGAAATGTAAAAATACAGTGACAAGAATCTCAAGACAACATTCTACGAGAAGAGCTCTAGAAATTTTACCAGCAACCTAAAGCATTGGAGTAAGGTGTGCAAGCAGAAGGGAACTATGTACTTTGAAGACGATTCCATTAAAGCTTATTAAAAATGTAATTATTTTAATTATCACATCCGTCTTTTATTGTCGCACCTCATTATGTTCTCTAACACTTCTCACACTTCGAGCTTACTGATGCTCGCTTGGGCGGTGCGCCATTCTCTTCACACCTTTTGGGAAGTAAATCTCCACTAGCGCCACCTACTGTACTGAAAGTTTCTGGAATAGTCCACTTACAAAATAAAACTATTTAAAAAGTAATTCCGATTTATACTTTCCCCTAAACAAACATCATGGTACACGAAGTATGTAGATAAATAGAGAAAGTAATATTTATGAGCAAAATTTAAAATCCGAGTTTTACCAGGTTTGAGATGCAGGGAATACAAAAAATTGATTTCTGTACAATGTCTATGTGTGTGTGTGTCTGTGTGAGTGTACCCACTGAATTTCAGAAACTACACAACCAATCAGGACTAAATTAAGTACAAAAATAGTTCACCCTAATGCCGACATTTTAAAAGCCAAATAGAGGTATCAGTCATTTTTTTCAAAATGTTGGCCTTTTCAACATTTTGAAATATCATTAATATACTGGTCCTAGAAAAAAAAAACAAATGATACTTAGAATTTTGTGGACATTACCTACAACTCTTGCTTACATCACTTTTTAACATCTTTAGCAGGTGTTGAATTCAAAATGTTATAATCTGACATTTGAATAGTTAAGATTTTCAGTTTATATGATTATTGTTTTCAAAGACACGTACGACATCAGAGTTCTTCTTCTGGCTGCTGCCTATGTCGTTTTATATAGTAAAGAAAAAGAAAAGAAGACTTTTGATAAGGCCTTACCTCTGTGAAAAATATATTATTAGGTTCGATTACCCGAGAAATAGAACTGGATAATTATCTATTTAAGAATTTTACGAGGATGTCAAAAACAGATTTTGAAGATTTAATTTGCATAATTGGACCAACTTTTACAGAAAAAAGACACCGTTATGAGCAATACCCGTTGCTACCAGATTGGTGATCACTACGGTTTTTGGCAACCTGTGACTCTTATAAAAGCTTAATATTTTTATTTGAGGTATCAAATTCATCTATTTCGATTATTGTGCCAGATGTGACCAAAGCTTTGATAAAAGGGCTGCAATGTTATATAAAGGTAGGTAATAAAGAAACATCTGTTAATAGCAATAGAAACCAAAGTTGCCACAAGTTGATTGCAATGCGTGAGAAAGACACACGTATCTCGAATGCAAGAGCAAGAGCGAGAAAGAAACATAGGTTGCCGCATATTCTCCACTAGCGGGCGATATCACCGGCAACATAGCCGCCATGCTAGTCAACACTCGGCCATACTATATTGACAAGCAATATGGCCCGAATATTGACAAGCAATATGGCCATATCGTCACAACATTGCTGACTATACATGCCAACTATACATTGCCATAAAAATGTTTATCGTTTAGAAGTCCCTTTACTCTCTATCTCGGAAGATGTAATATGGACTGGGGGCCAATAGTTGTATAGGTGGGTTTATTATACCTCCATTCCCCAAGCCACCATCAGCTTTTTACAATTATTTCAAAGAAGGTGAGCATGTTTCAATTGTCTATGAGAATAGAAAACGAATAAAAATTTTACCAAAGTATTTTGATGTAGATTTCAGAAACTTTCAGTATTGACGTATACATACATAGACCTGGCATCGGCCATTGGCAGCTATGCCACAGAAGAGCCCAGCTGGCTTCTTTGCGAAAGTCTGCTAGTCAGTTGGCAGCTCAGTCGTGCAATTAATGCGATGATGTATGTAAAAAAATATCACACAAATGCTCTCAACAAAGATGGTTCGGCACTTTTGTATGAGAAAATTATTAGAAACGTACTCTAGAAAATATTATTTTTAAGATACAAATATTTCATTTTAAAAAAATATCGATGGTACTGCAAGTATAATGTATATAGTTTATCTGAAACATACCAAAATAAAAAAAAAACATGCAATATTAGGCAATATTTAATAGTGACTATGGATGCAACACACTTTTTTATATATATTTTTTAACAAGAAAACCTAAATTTCTTAACATTCTGCGATAGTCATATACTTTATAACTATTGTTGAAATGCTTTACTATTTTATTTTTTTTTGAGCTTCTTGGTCCTGCTGTTTAGTGTTAGCGATGTTTCAAAAAATACTCTAAATGAAAATTGCCTGTATAGCTCCTAGATCTCAATTTTATAATCCTTTTTGAAAAATCTGAAATAACTATTTACTTAAGAAAGGTACCGTGAGTTATGATATATTTTTTTTCAGTTGGCTAATATCATCAGTTAATTCACTACCATTCAAAAATTGCCAAAAAATGTAATCGTCGAAATTTACATATATCGTCGTCCTAACATCTCTGCTCGTTGTTTGCATTCTACTGCATTGTAAGACGTAAAATTCCTTCTCGTGTAGCAAGAAATTGCAAGAATACTTCTAGCAAGCACCTGAAAGCAGTCGGATTTACTTTTAAAATAATATATATTTTATCATGTGACCATTCTATGTTATTCTGTATGTGTGTTATTGGAGCTGTTGCGTTCATTTGTTTTCACTTTGGCAAAAAATCCATTGGGTTTTCCCTGTAATTTGTATTAAATGCCAGGTCTATATATTTATACTACAGTGGTGTGACCCTACGAGCAAAGGTATATGTTAGTTTTATGAGCCAAGGTCCATGTCGAAGCAGGCATCGGCTCTTCCCCTGTGTCCGGAATGAGGTGCGTGGTGATGGTGACCGCCGAGCAGGAGTGATGGAAGGCATGTAGCATCGGAGAGTCCACCCAGGTGCGGTAACCCGAGCGACGAAGGATCACCCATCAGGGATGGTGCTATAAAGACACAAAAAATATTTTTTAATGACTCCTTTGTTCTGTATTTTTTTCACACTGGCCACTTTTAAGTTGTATAACTTTGGTTAGAGTTGGAATTACAAATTCTAAGAAATTTTAATTCAAAGCCATGTTATTCTTTTCTTACAAAATCGGTCATTCATTTGCCTTTACATAATTTGTTATTGTTCGGATAATTTAATATATCTGTGGTAACCATTGAAAATCAAAGATAAAAGGTTTATTAATTAGCGTAATTACATTTCGAAATCTTATATTATATCTAATATTATGTGATATTATTTCCATTAAAAAAAACCGGAATGGTTAGTGTAGTTCTGGAGGAGGAAACGGATTTCTTTCAAGTAGATGAGTGGGGTTCAGAACCCGGTTGCGCCCGGAATGACACATCACTAATCAGTAAGCAACTAATTTGATGGCAAAATTATTTGCCTTATACATTTCATCAAAAGGAAGCGATGTGTACCTACTAATTACTCAGTTTTTTTTTTACTTTATTTTAAAAGGAAACCGTACATGTATCTAATAATAATCATCTAACAATGAAAAATTATACCTTTATACTGTACCTAGTCATTATTAGTAAGTATGTCAGTCACATCAAACATTAGCAACCAGGATAGCAGCTGGAAACTTTATGAATGTACCTCTTATAAAAATAACTTTTGGACAAAGAAATTTCTCATTCATTGGGCCAAAAATTTATAACATCCTCCATGTGTGTATAAAAAAGACACCCAGTCAGCTAATTAAAAAAAAACAGTTAAAAAAGTGGTTACTCGGTGATGGTAATACGCTTACAGACAGAGAAACATTTTATATTAATAAACTGACAAGCTAAAAAATATCTTCATTATTATTATACTCTATTTGCATTTTTTAATGTTTTGTTTATTATTGATATTATTATTATTTATGAATAACCCAAAATTTTTGATATTGCATTTTTATACCTATTTTATTTTAATTGTTATATGATTAATATTATGACTACTTTCCACCTATGACGATTATGATTCATTTTAGTTTTGACAGCTCATTTTCTATAGAATGTCCGCTCAAGCACAAACTTTGCTTAGTTGGGCAACACCAGACAGTAAACATCATATGGCAATTGAATTTAATTTTTTGCTGTGGATTGAGTAATTTAGCTAAATAATATTTTTATTTGATGTTATTTAAATTATTTATGAATTGATTTAAAATTAAATTAAATAATCAGCTATAGGTAACTGCATTAATTAAAAAATATATCAATTAAATCTATGAAATTGAAGACTATCATGGTTATTTGACATTATAATTGAGATGTATTTGTAATGAAGTATGTAACATCCAAGGTATCGGCGATGTTGCAACCTCCGTTATCCAGGGTAGAGTGAGTGGTCCTAGTCTACCCTGGACAATGGCGGTTACAACATCGTCAAAACGTCAGGTGTTATAAACTTCACTCAGTAAATTAATTTTATCTTATTTATAACAACTAAATCTAATTATAAAACGACCCCCTGCAAGATTTGGTGATATTATTATTTATAAATGAATGCACTCCATATTTTAGATGAGTCAAGTCAGTACTGATATACATAATAATATTTTAAATTCATTATTCATCAATATTAACAGTGACGAATAAATCTATGCCACTTGAACATGTTTGAATCTCATGTGATCTGATAAAACAATCAAAGAAATTTTTAGTAATGACAGATTGAAGGGAAAAATCATCAATAATCCCAAAACTAGGTGAAGCATTTGGATAAATTATTAGCAGTCATATTGGTATCTTAAATAACTATGAAATCTGAAATTGTTATCGCAAAAGAACGGGTAAACAAGGAAAATATAACAATAGAAATGAAATTGTAATATCCCATCTCGATAGGAGGTCGGTGTGGATTAGCTCAGTTCGCCTCCAAGGCGACGATTTATCACTTCCTTAACATCAACAACAATAAATACTTACCGCCAGGTCCACCCACTCCGAGAAGATGGTTCTCATCAGCGAGCATCGCTGCAATATGGCTCTGGTCAGAAGAATCATTACCGATGCCATCGCCCATTGCAGAAGACAACGATATCTGACTAGTAGGAGATGAACATAACATCGGATCACCTGTTAAAAACATATATAATAATAATACAGAATCATTATTTGGAATTAAAGTTAAAACACAAAACGTCGAACTTATTGCCGTACTGTAATATCTTGCAATTAACCTAATCATATAGTGCAATGGGCGTTGTGGAAATACGAGTATACAGCATTTGCCTTTTAACAGATGGAGAAGATAAGCTATTAATGCAGGAATAGAGGGGCCATATCCAAGGAACTGGAGGCATATGAAAAATTTGGAACTTGAAAACCGGCAAAAATGCATGATGGCATAAAATCTATTGATACAAAATAGGTATTTTGAACTAAAGCAGACGGAGTCAAAAAGGCTCGTTTAGTGGTAAAAAAATACAAGAAAGATTACAACGGAAATGTGTATGTCCATTGTCCCAGTGGCAAATATGCCAACTATCAGAATGACATTGTCGTTGTATGCACTACAGAACTTTTGGAAGATCACACAGCTAGATGTATCAACGGCATTCCTCAACGGTACTCTAAATACAGAAATCTACATAAATATTCCTCAAGATCAGGAGTCAAAAGAAACAAGACTATCACCCTACGGTTAAAGAAAGCTCTCTATGGACTGAGTGAAGCTGCACGATGTTGAAATGACTGTTTTGAAAGGTTTGCTGCAAATCACAATTTATCCAGGTCACAATATGATGTTTGTTTGTATACTGGTGAAAGTGTATGGCTAATTCTATATACAGATGACATACTTCTTATAGGATCATCGGAGAAAGTCAACAGTTTGATACAATCACTGAAGTCTGAATCCAATGCGAAGAATCTTAGAGACTTAAAAACTTTCATCGGCACGGAAATACAACAAGATCAAAATTCATTAAAAAAATTCCAGCACAAAGTCATTGATAAAATTCTTACAACATTCAAGACGGAGGAGTGCAAAGGGGCAAAGACACAAATGGTAGAAATGTTCCAGAAAAGTGATTAGATTTCCAGATGACAATTAGTGATGATCTTAAATGGGTAATAAACATAGTTGCAATCGTTAAAAGAGCCAACTCTACTCTCTATCTGATAAGGAAGGCTTTCCAACATCTATCAAAAGAGGTGTTTATAAAGATCTACAAGGCATATGTCAGACCTATTCTTGAATATGGCTAACAGCTCTGGAACTCCTACTTAAGCAAAAATATAGATGTCTTCGAAAACGTTCAGCGAAGGGCAACTGAAATGGCAGTGGGCCTGAAGAATAGGAATTATGAAGATTGCTTGGAATTACTTGGACTTACCGTAGAGATAACGAGGGGACCTGATTGAGATATATAAAATTCTCACAAATTATTATGATATACCGGGGCTTAGAGAATATTTACAAATTCAACGTACACACAAATCTTCGACGTTATGGCAAAAACTCAACTGTGCAAAATTTAAATCTAATCCTCTTAAGAATATTCTGCAAAATAGAGTGGTGAACATGTGAAATAGTTGCTGTCAGGTGGCTGTCAGTCGTTTAGTTTCCGCCTAAAGATGGCCATAATGTCCGGATATTGCGTCTTATTGCGTATACGACAGTTTATTAATCAGTGCAAATAAACCAACCTGTATAAAAGGAAACCTGTTGTTATTCTTCGTTGTGACTGCAATCTCAAAACATTAAATCAGTATGAACTTATGGCATTTAACTATGGGGCACAGCCATCGACTACAACACAGAGATCTTTTGACGATATCTGAACGAAGTTCTGAGGTCCATAGCAAACGCCTTATGGTTAATCGAGAACAGTGAGATCCACGAATAAGTACTTCAAAAAGTCCACAGTAAAGGAAGAACTGCAAAGTACAGTGCAAGATATAAAAGGAGACCAGAAGGACATGTCAATGCATATAGGTGTAAATATGAGGTGGTTAAAACACTTTGATGTGATAGACGCTGACACTAGATGTATACAATTAATACTAAGAGGAGATTCTTGGAGCAGGAGTCTTGTTACACGTCTTCAACTGGACAAAGCATCTTTATTATGGTCTACAATACTGCAACCGATTACATATATAAATCCAAAGAAAAAAACGAAGTTTCAATAGAAACATTATTTCTCACCGTTAGGCCGGGAACATTTCTGCATAGAGACAGAGAGACATGAGTCTACAAAGAATTCACCAACCTTGCACGGGATTGTGCATGTCGTCATCCATAAGATCTTCGATTTGCGCCAAGTTTAGAACTGCACCCTCGGATACACATCCACCACCAGAACTAGAAGTCGGCACCAGGAGGCTGGGAGAAGGTGATAACCTCATCTGAAACCAATATTATTATCATTATTATTTCATTATGGATGAACAGGAAATTGCTGATATGCTCATATCCGAAATGCAATATTTCGAGATACAATGGTTCTGAAGATTTGTGTGAAACGGTGTCTTGGCCAGTTCTAGTGTCCACGGAGATTGGTATTGGTACTAAGATGGAATATGTTAGGGAGGTGACTGTATCTATGAAGCTGCAGCACATTATACGTCTCGATCGGTGCTATACGCTTTCACCTGTTCTGTAGTGTGGGCAGATTCAACATTGAGTCTCTTATTGTATTCCATCCGCAACTCTTTGGGAGTTTAGTTAAATGTCTCTACACATGTTCCAGCAACTGAATATCCTTGACAAAATACAGATTCCAAATTTGTAAACCATATTTTAACAATGGTGTGATGTATGTTTGTAGATCTTCAGCATAAACACCTTTTCAATTAAATATATTAAGCTGTTTGCTCTTTTAGTTATGACTGAGATATGGAGTTTCCGTTTCAGGTCACTGGATATGGTTACACCGATGTCCTTTTGCGTTGACACACTATCGAGTGTAGTTCCATTCAATGTGTAGGTATTGTTTAGGATTGCATTTCCTGATATGTAGTAATGTACACTTGCTGAAATTCAAATGTAGTAGCCTATCATTCATCCAAGTCGTGATTCTATCGAGGTCATTCTGATTTTAACCAGATTGTAATATTGGATCTGTAAAGAATTTAGTACCATCCGAAAAGATTCTAGGTGGCGATAACATATATTTATGAAGGTCTTTAAGTAAGTAAGTACAAACATAGCTGCCATGGAATTCACCGACCAAGGTCCCATCATTACACTATTTTTACACTTCTGGGGGGTGAGCGGTGGCCTCCGGACTAACGACCACCGCTCATATACAAAGTAAACAAGACCGGACCCAGAAAGGAGCCCTGGGACATACCGCCAAGCGCTCTTCTTGTTAGCGCTCTTCTTGTTAAAAGTTGTATCAAGTTAAAGATTTCAGAAATTCTTTCTATAAGTGGGTTTTTAAATTAATTTGGTAATTTAATAAAAAGTTGGTGATTGTACATCTGAAAATATGGTTTTACTAAAAACTTATTCATTTGAATGGCAGCCCCCTGGTCTGTGTAGGTACGTAAACTAGATCTATTTGCTCTTTCTCCTTCGTCTTCTGGTGCCACGTCCACTACCGAATGTCAGCTGTCATACCATTTAACCCAACTTTATTGGCCGTCGATCGAAACGATGATGTGGATTTCAATTACCCATTTCTAAAACCATTCCCCATTTATTTTCCCTACCCTGTTTTTGATCTCTGCTTTTGTACTTTCTATCACTCTCTAAATTTGCTTTGAAAAATCCAAAACTAAATATTTATATCTAGAAATAGTTTTCAATTGTTCATCAGATTCTCAATCATTCATTACTGACAGTGTTATCACTGCCTAAAATAAATGATTTACCGAGAAACAGTTATAATTATAAAGGCTGTGCGGTTTTTAATAATTCGTTACGTGATTGAAAATCAACTTTTTGGTACATGACAAAATTGTTTTTCCGATATTTTCTTGGTTTCTGGCAAAAAAAAAACACATCAGCTATAGGTTATATTAATAAGCCTCAAAAACAAATTGAATGTAACTCAAATGGTTTATTTGCAGATAAGGGGAATAGTCTGCATTGACAGTGTGTTAACGTCTCCAGTTGTGTTCACCACACACTGATTCAGAATCTGTAAAATATTGGCCCAGATTCCTTTTCATGACCTTTTTCATGACACGACCCCCCTAGTATCAAAAAATATTTCGCGACCCCCCAACCCTTTTTTCCATGTATGTTAA
>JAOPUG010000168.1:4460580-4474068 GCA_027564375.1 Micropterix facetella
GTTCGGACGTCTTATATTCGTGTTTCTGAGTTCATTTTGCTTTTATTATATTTTTTTTGATATTGAAATTATTGAATTTTCGTACAAAATACCTAAGTACTATTGTATGTTGAAGTTTTTTTGAACTGCTGCTTGTTTCTTGAGTGATATTTTTTTCGAATGTTTTAATTTAATTTTCCTAAAGATTATAATTTTACTTTCCCCGAAAATGAATCAAGATACATACGAGAGCGATGATGAATTGTTTGCTGACAATTTATCTAATAGTTCCTGCCAAAGTGACGTAGAAAATTTATCCGATTACGATTCTAGTCAAGAAGATACTATTCCTCTTCCATCAATGTTTACCCGAAGAAGAATTTCAAGTTCATCATCTAGTTCTGATTTACATAGATCATGGAGAAGAATGGTCATCGAGAGATAATCCACCAGTTTTGGAGGAATTTCTAGGGCAGCCAGGAATAAATACTGAAAACGTTCCTGACAGTGTAGTAGATGCCGTAAATTTGTTTATCGTCGATAATTTATTTGCGTTCCTTGTGGAGGAGTCAAATAGGTATTATCACCAAAACAAAGACAACTTCAAAACGTATAAAAAAATCCCTTAGGTGGAAAGACATTACTGTTAAAGAAATGAAGAAGTTTCTGGGGCTTATAATATTTATGGGACAGGTACGCGAGTACCGACGAGATAATTATTGGAGCACTGAACCATGGACAGAAACACCGTTTTTTGCAAAAACGATGAGCAGAGATAGATTCCGTCAAATATGGATGGCCTGGCATTTCAATAATAATGAAAATGTGCAAGACAATTCAGATAGACTTTGCAAGTCAAACCGCTGTTGGATATCTTTCTTTCAAAATTCAAAGAAACTTACAAGCCTATTCAACAATTATCTTTAGATGAAGGCATAGTACCATGGAGAGGAAGACTATTCTTCAGAGTTTCTAATGCTGGAAAAATTATAAAATATGGGATTCTGGTGCGTATGGTATGTGAAAGTAACACTGGCTACATATGCAATTTTGAAATTTATTGTGGTCAAGGAAACAGATTGATCAAAACAATGCAGGTAGTGTTATCTCCGTTTGCAGATTTATGGCACCATGTGTATATGGATAATTATTACAACAGTGTTCAAAACAGTGAGATACTATTGAAGAAAAAAATAAGAATTTGCGGTACCATACGGAAAAATAGAGGACTTCCGGACTGTCTGAAAACAGTTTCATTGAAAAATGGTGAAACAACTTTCAGAAGGAAAAAAGATATATTGCTGCAAGTTTGGCAATCAAAAAAGACTGTAAATCTCATTTCCACAATTCACTCTGCAGAGATGAAGGAGAGTCAGAACATCGACAGAAAGACGAAACAAAAAATTATAAAACCAAATGCTCTGATCGATTATAATCAATACATGAACGGCGTAGACCGGGCAGATCAGTACTTATCGTATTATTCAATTTTACGAAAAACTGTTAAATGGACTGTAAGAATGGCAATGTACCTCATAAATTATGCCTTATTCAATTCATTCGTAGTTAATAATTCAGTTCATTCGGCTAATAAAAAGAAATATCAATTTTTTTAAAGGAAATAGCGATTCATTGGGTAAAGGATGAAATTTCGATAAATGAGCCAGCCGGACCAGTACCATCGACATCCAGGAGCAAGGTTTGCAAATCGGATCCACCAGGGAGACTGCCTGTGGACATGAGGAAAAATACACTGAAACCTCTAGTTGGAACCGGCAAAAATAAAAACGTTTTATATCATTGTCGTGTTTGTTCGGCTCACAAAGTACGCAGTAAAACGCGGTACATGTGCAAGTTTTGCAATACATATATCAATACATAGATACATACAGTAAAATATATCAATAAATAACGGTGTCTAAATAGGAGATCATTGACTGAGTAATCTATATGAGTTGACGTATTTTTTCCAGTTTAAGCAGTAAATATCTATATTCTCAGATTCATAGCTATATGTACTCATGAAGCGGTATATGATGGAGTTTTGAGCGTCGTTTGTGCTGACACGAGGAACTTCAAACGTACGAAACGAGCAAACCACTCGCAGTGGTTCGAAGAATGACAAATCCTCAAAGAAGTATAGACAGTCTACTTTATTATGGATAACGTCGTACAATAATACCATGTCGGTGACTATGCGACGTTCATCCAGAATTCATGTGAAAGTGGTTCAGTCTCTCCTCGTACATTTGGGGTCTCAAATATCCACAGAAATTAAGATGTTGCACAATTCGCTTCTGTACACCACCCTATTCTCGTGCACACCGTATTAAGGGTTCCATATTGATGCTGCAAATTCTAGCATACTACGAACGTATCCAAAATATAGATGTTTCGAAACACTCAGATCAGCAAAAGGTTTCGAGATTCTGGTGACAAATGCCAGAGTCCGCAGTCCTTTATTTATGATGTTTCAATGTGATTCACCTCAGTGTGTAGTTAAACATTGAGATTGCGAATGGACTACATCCGGGGAATGTTGTCACCATTTATCTTGTATTAAAAAATAAGAACATCTTTTTCCGTTAAATGAGATGCGTGTTGAGAGTTAGCCTATTCCACTTACAGTGTTTGGAGACTCGGATGATTTATTCTTGGATACAAAGGCAATAGTCCTTGGTAGTCACCGGCGCCTACATTTTCAGATGATCTGCATATAGTACAGTTAAGATTTGTCAACTGCTACGGGTGGACCCGGCCACCCCAGAGCGTTTCAACAATCATTTCGTTATATCACCCCGGGATGAAACACAGAGGACAAAGAGACTCTAGAGACGTACCAAGCTCCATCTTAGCCCATAAGAGTCCAACCCTTATTGCGAGGCACTGGGAATTTTCAAGCCCAGTGTGGCATACATCGCGCTCTTACTCCCAGATATGGTCAGATTTCTCCGACCTCCCTTATGGTTGCGCGTTCGAAGTCGCTTGCGCGGTGTTCTACCTTAAGTAAGCGGCAATTCTTCAATGGAATTATCGCAGTTCCGAGGCGCCCTTTACTCGGCTTGCCACCCGAAATTGGGTGGCCAACGTATTGACGTATCGTTTCTAAGGGTAGCTTAAGGTACTTACGTACCCCTGCTTCCTTAGGTCACATTGCGCTTCCAAATTCCCCCGCCTATTTGTTGTTAAGAAAAGGCTGGCAGACCGACCATCGCTCAGACTTCCAGGGTCGTCCGAGGTCTTCCTCGAGATCAGCCGCTATGCACAGCGGGTTCACAGGTTTTGTCCCTCTTCGAGGAGGCTGCCGGATAGGTGTTGAGTCGTGAGTCGGGCCGACCGTGATAGAACAAAGTTGGCCATTGAGACCCGAGCTGCACGACCCCGTTAGACCCCCTGCATATAGTACATCAGCTCCTGTCTTTAAAAAGGAGCTGATGTCGTACAGGTATACATTAAAGAATAAGGGACCCAAATAGGAGCCCTGTGGAATCCCCGACGGGATGTCCCGGTGTGGTGATATGGACCATTCAGGTTAATTTGTGTGCTTACTTATCATAACTGGTTTTTTTTTTCACAGGTGATTCGGGGCAACAGCATTATCATACTGGAAGCATTGGATCGGATATGATCGTGGACATACCATAAATTTAAGTTAATTTGTGTATCGTATTTGTAAGTCAATAAAAACATTCTTTAAGTGTATTATTTTACTTTTTGTGGCTGTAGATTGCAGACATCGCACGGTGTGTGTAGTAGCACACCCTGTTATCTGCCTTTTTAGTCGAAGAGCAACATCAGTTGTGGTCAAACAAGACTATTTGATTGGCTTTCCATCCTCATTTTGTATTTTTGGGCCACACTTGCAACTTCTTTCTCTGATTGTAGGAATACTAAGATCATTGTAGAGTCTCGTTTGCGATGAACCGAGGTGCATCTACTATTATATGTAGTACTTCTGACTGGAAGTGCTGCAATTTCTTTATGTTTGAGTGTGAAGCAGTGCCTCAGAGTTGGATTCTATAGGACCAGGTTGGCTTGATTAGTAGAAGTAGGTTGTTTTCCAGTGATAACAGACTTCCTGTCGATGAGCCGGTACATTTTCAGGTAGCGCTTAATTTTTTGCATTTTGTAAATACATATGTGATTTCCCATGTTAGTCGGCTGTCCGGTCTGTCTCATGAAGAAACAGATATTTCGCTTCATTAACTTCATCACTCGGCAGTATTCAGCATACATGTGTCCTCTCTTGTTGGTGGTGAATGTTGATGGATATGGCTTTGTTAGCTTTATTTTTCCACTTTTTCATCCAATCTCCATTGCCCTTGAGACTAGTTTGAAGAATTGCAGATGCTTCTGTATTTTCATGCAGAGCTAGTACAGCTGTCGTCAGCGAATGTACCTATAGCTACGTACTTAGCTGTGTGAATTAAATATATTGGGCCCAGAAAGCAATCCTGCAAGGGGCTACTGCGTGAATTCTGCTAGAGTTTGATACAGAAATACCATGAGCTTGACCATAAAATCCAATCTTGGAGGTAGTACTTACTTTCTTTAGCTTCACATAATAGTCCTTCAAAGGTTTGTGATATACCTATAAACGCCGCTGAGCAGAAGTTTTTCTTTTTACATTTCCTTTGAACTATATCCACGATTCAGTGGACTTGGTCAATTGTTGTTTTTTTTTTCGAAACTCAAACATTTGAGTATTATTTGTTTCTTCTATTATTGACGTAACTCTTAATAGAAACAATGATCTCAATAACATTGACGCAATCGGTAGAATGGTAATTTTAGTCTACAACTTAGCATTGTTTGCGAGTTTTGCCTGGTTTTAAGATCTGTTACGATCCAAGTGCGCTACTCTCTGACGATATTCAATATCACCTTTAATATACTGCTGGAATGCCTGACACAGTTTGACAAGAAATGGGGTTACCACTAAAACGTGCCTCGCTTTTGCCGATGACCTGACATTCATCACCAGGAGCCTCAAGCAGCTTTCTCTGCTATTACAGAAAGTAGAGTTTTTCTGTGACTGGTCAAGTTGTATAAATGTGAAGCCCTCCAAATGTTTTTGCCTTGAACTTGCCCGTATAGACACAAAATTCACCTCCTATGACCCCAAATTGGTCTATAAGGGCTCCAATATCTCCCTTATAAATCCAAATAAACATTTTAAACTCCTCGGCAGGAAAATCACCTATCAGGGTAAAGACCTCTCTGCCGATCATGTAACAGAGCAATTCAGTAGTTGCCTGACAAAAATAGATGCCGTGCTAATTTCTGGTCCTAGAAAGGCTTGGATCTACGACAACTACCTAACCTTTCATTTGCCATGGTCCTTTCTCATTTATGATTTCACCAAAAACCAACTGTCCCAGCTAGATGCGCTGGTGACAGATAGCTTAAAAGCTTGGTTGTCTTTGGCTAAACCGGCTGACCCGTCGACTCTCTTCAGGTCCAAACATCACTTTGGGCTAGCTCTCTGCTTTATGCCAACTCCAGAATAACCAAAACTGCGATTCGGTCCAACTCCAAGGATCCGGCAATAACAAAACATGTGGCAAGTGGCCGTTGTAATCCAAATGATCTACAGGCCCACATAGACTCCCACAAAAAGTTTCTTGTGGGAATCAGCCAGAATGGCACTGGTCTTATGGCAGTACAACCATGAGCGATGTGGACCTAAAAAAAATCCCTCCTGCAAAGAGATTACGACAGCAGCAGTATGGCTCATGCTGTTGGCCTTCAATGCAAAAATTACTGGACAACAGTAGGGGACTTTTGCATTCCCCCTCCAATGCACTGAACGATAATGTTGTATGATTGGACTCCAGAGATGCTGAAATTCTATCTAAATGCCTTCCAACATACACTTCCAGACCCCAGTAACCTCGCTTGTTGGAGCTATTCAGAGGATATTTCATGTTTTCTTTGTAGCAATACCCCTTGCACAGCTAGACATATTTTGGCTGGCTGCAAGGCGTCTGTAGATCAAGGACGGTATACTTACCACCATAACAAAGTCGTTGCTGTTATTCGCAAGGTAATTAGCCTTTCAGTAGCTCGTGCCAACAAGGGTCTTACAGTACCCTACAAGCCACCAATAATACAGTTTATGCGGGATGGCTCTAAAGGCAAAAAACATTCTACTACAAAACCTTTTTCAATAATCGAGAAGGCTTCAGATTGGATTCTGGAGGTTGATTCGGTCTCCAAACAGTATCATCTCCCGGAAAGTCTCGGATGCACAGCCCTCCGTCCAGATATAACTCTTTACTCCCTATCTCGGAAGATGGCCCTTATCGTAGAATTAACTGTTCCATGGGAATCAAATATCCCAAAAAGACCACGAATACAAATTAAATAAATATCATGATCTCGCAAATGCCGCACTCGGAATGGCTTCACTGTTCACCTTCACGCGGTGGAAGTACGCGCTCGTGGCCTCCTAGCCAAATCTCTATTACAACTATTTAAGGATCTTGGTCCCACCAGGAAAATAATTGTCACTCCTAGAAAAAATATCAAAAACTGCGCTTTCCGCAACTCAAGTACTATGGCTTCGAAGGAATGAATGGGTGGTAAGGTGTACGCTCACATGTGGCAATACAGCTGTCCTAAACCCAACACAGCCGGCCGTTAATCCGGAATCCACCGCTCACCCCCAAAATTGAAACAATAGTATTATAATGGGCCCGAATCTGGTCGGTGAATTCTATGGCAGCTCTGTTTGTACTTACATATATTCTTGAAAAGCAAGATGAATCAGCTCATAGTCCATACAGCAAGCACTATTCCATCAGGAAATATAAACACGCTAAAACTATTTAGCACCACAATAAAATGTGACGATGGGTGCCTCACTACTGTTTAAGGATGGTTCTATCTAGCAGTGCAGTTCTATATCTCTGCCTATGGCAGTATCGATTCGGAAAATTCGTCAGTTTTTTGTAAGCACCCCAGAGCACTGCTTGCATTCGGTTTTTATACGATCTTGTTTAGCCATGTGAAATTTAATTTTCTCAGGACTTTGTGGATGTTTTATCCTAATATACACTTTTGATTCATCTCGTAAGCGCGCAACGCTCGCTCAGCGTGGGTAATACCGTTGATTATATAGGGTATTGAATTGGTCAATGCCATACTACGCTTCTACGCCGGCGACATGCAGGTGGCGCTGATAGCGTTTTCCGGTGAAACTAATATAATTAATTGGACCATCTATAATAACATTGAAAATGAATATTTTTTTTATTAAAGATTGATTGATTATAAATACATATTATTTAAACAAAGATAACAATAATAACATTCAATTATTAGTGCCATCTATTGCGTTTTTTATTTTGCTAATTACATCACTGAAGTATTATGGAGAGATTAGAATGCCATCTATTAGTCTATTTGAACATTAAACTGCATACTTATTATGTATTTGAAACCTGTATTCTAAATTAAAAATTGGCATCTTTATGTAAATAATATTAAAATAGATATTTAAAAATTCATTTGTTCATTATATTATTGTTTTATTTTGAGATAGGATACTGTACAAGTGTGTTGCTGAACATAGGAGAAGATTAATCAACGTTTGGAACTGCACATTGCATTTCCTAGTAAAATCCTAGCTACCAAAATGTAGTACGGCATTGAGCTATATAACACCTTATATATGGTAGTACCCTATAATGATAGTACGTAACTTTTGAGACACACGAAAAGTAAACATTTTTTTTTCAAAATATTGTCCATTATTCTCTATGCAAATTTCCATCCGCCTGATCCAGCTTTGGAAACATTTATTCAACGATTCCTCCGACAGGTCTGAAATGGCTGATTCTTGGCATTTGAAAAAACTTTCCTTTTATTTTAACCTTGACAATTGGGAATAAAAAGAAGGTACAGGGAGCTAAGTCGGAACCGTAAGATGGATGAGTCAGGGTTTTAACACCAGATTCTTGTGTGGATACGCATTGTCATGGTGCAGCATGATTTCCCTAAGGCCCGGTATTTGGTCGTCTCTCCTGCACAGCTTTAAAGACTTTTGGCAATTCGACTGTTGCGTACCATTCTGAGTTAACTGATCTGCAGCTTTCTAGCATTGATGTCGCAAGATGTCCACTCCATGAAACAAAAACTGGCCACCATCTTTTCGCCAATGTTCCGAGATCTTTGCAATTTTGATAGCAACTGGCCATCTGAAAACACTCATACCGACAAACGCTTCTTGCTTTCTGGGTCATACTGATATACCTGATTCGTCGCCAGTTAATACCCCATTTTCGAAATGTAGTCGCACTTCTCGGTACAAATCCACACGGGCTTCTTTTTTCGTTTCGGAGAGTACACGAGGTATCCAACAACAACAAAGTTTCTTCACGCCAAGATGTTTGTGTAACACTAACCGAACTAATGTGGAAGATTCTCTCTATGTCCTTTAATGTGATTCGTAAGTCTTCTCGCACCAGCATTTCAGTAGTCCGCACATTTTCTGTAATTCCTGCTGTTGGCGGGCGTCCACTTCTGTTGTCATTTTCAAGGCTAGTTCTGCCCCTTGTAAATTCGTTAAACCACTTAAAAATCGTTGCCCAAAAAGCAGATTTGCCTAAAGCTGATTTTAAACGTTCAAAACTTAACACTTTAGATAAACCAAATTTAGTCCTAGTAGATCATAGCATTTAAATGTTCTCTCTTGAGCTCCATCATAGCAGGCGAAAAGGCGGGAAGTGATGACATAATAAATACCAAAAAAAAAATTGTTTTTTTTAATGTTGTAAATAGTTTTCACTTTCGATATTTGAATAAATTTGCTATTTAGAAAAATTAAATATAGATGCAATCCATTTTCAAATTCCGAGCATCTCTAAATATATAGTGACCTAGGTAAATATTGTTACCAGGTACAATGAAGGAAGTTCGACAAACTCTTCAAAGAGAAGTTAATCAAAGATATGAAATGAATATCTATGTTGCCACATTCCTTGATCTTAGGTTAAAGAATATTCGTTTTCATTACCCAAGTGTGTGTAGAAGAGCAATTCAAAGGCTCCCGGTTTCATCAAATGTGATGATATTCCTACGAGTGAATCGAAGGACAGCCTGCATTGTATGACTTGGCATTATCACAAATAACTTGTCCACACCAAGAAAAAGAAGTCTAACGAGGATAGAGATGAGCTCTCTTTATACCCAAGTGGCCCTGTTTGTAGTTCTAATCTAATCAACTCGAGGAATGAGAAGATGAAAAATATGCCTTCCTATCACTTTACAACAATCACGATCATTTTTGTCATCGCATTGTCTAAGGCAGGGACGATCGCCAGCAAAACCATAAATAGGCTAGCAGCAAGCATTTCAAAAAAAAATAAATTTTTGGGTGGTCTTCCCGAGAATCCCTATTTTGAACAGTGTATTTCTAATAAAAATTGTTTAATTGTTAGACTCAGAAATTGTTTTATTTAATTCCCTTACATCATACAAATCTAAAAAGTACTCTATTAGATGCGAGCAGGAATTGATAGTCCTATTAGAGAACTGGTATCGAAACTTCCCCATTATCCAATCAATCAATCTTCCCTGCTGTCGCAAACTCCGTTGTCTCCAAAACATTAAAAATAACTACTGGAATAGGTTACCAAATCTGGAGTTATCAATACAAGCTACGCCAGCGATTCCCACTGGTGGGTCGTGAGCGGATATTGGGTGGGCTCTGAAACTGATAGGACAGTCGCGATACATCGGCCGGCAGTCGAATGGCACTCATTTAACAGAGTTGAAAAATAACTTTGACGCTTACTTCGGGCAAGAGATGAAAAAGTTTGACACAATGAACTGGATTTGTAACCCCCCATTTCAAGACAACATACGTATCAACCGAAATGGCAAAAAAGCCTGTGAAGAACGTATAGAAGATACGTCGTTAAAAACCACTTTTAATCGCAAGCAATAAACAAAATTCTGACGTTCAGTTACTGACACCTATACCTGCTTGTTTGATGAAGCCATCCAAGGCCTTTTCCCCTTCACCACCTCATACATATGTGAAGTGGGATTCTCAGCGATGGTTCATATTAAAACTAAACACCGAAATGAATTGGACGTATCAAATTCATTACGACTAAGTGACTAAAATCGAAGTGGACGCTAAAGCTGTAATGGTAAGAAACAGGAAACAAATACATCCTTCTCATTGAAATAAAATGTCTTATATTTAGTAATTAAAATTTTCTATTAAACTGGATGCTTTTCTTTTTTTTTTCTTAATTGCATTTAGTCGTTTCACATAGTTATATGTATGAAGGAGAATATGCTGCAGCTGTTTTTTATATATAATGTTTTTTTTTTTGTTCGTTCATGTTGGGCACTGGATGGGTCCCAAACTTCGTTTATTTTTTTAGATGGGTCGCGGTCCAGACAACTTTGAAAACCACTGCACTACAAGATTGATTATTGTATAAGATAAAATGAATTTACTGCGTGAAATTTGTAACACCCGATGTTTCGGCGATGTTGCAACCGCCGTTCAGTCTACCTGGACAACGCCAATTGCAACTTCGCCGAAATTTCGGGTGTTACAAACTTCACGCAGTACATTCGTTTTATCTTATTGTATAATGTCAAACAACCATGATAGTTTTCGATTTCATACCATTGATTATATACTGTATACATATATTATAATCAATAATAATACCATAAGAATTGGTTACACTCAAGAGATTAATTAACACATATAAAACACTTTATTGTAAAAAAAAAAATAAAACAAACAGTGTTGAATATTACAAATGACTTTAATTCAGCCACAATTTTCCATACATTTTTTTTCCATAATTTTAATAATATACAATCAGCTTATTTTACTATGTAATCTGTCCCTCCTGTAGTCGATTATCAGCTTAGTAAAAAAAAAGGAAAATAAAATAAACATCCAAAATCCGTACTCTCTAAAAAAAAAAGATTGTAACGCAGTTGGAAAATGAAGTACGTCCGAATATATAAATCCCTATTATTAAACTAGAACGGAAAGAAATGTGATTCGGGTTATCCTAGTCAATAACTGTACAAATATTCGTTTTATCTTAATTACAAATTACAACAGGTCGTGTGATCATCTGGTTACCTTAATTAATAGAAAACGTTGTACTCGTGCACCGCTCGAGAGAAGACGGTTCAATTCGCCTTAATCTAGGAGTGGTGGTGATTCAATTCGGTTTCGAATATTGGCGACGCCAAAGGCAGCACCCGTTACTTTTAAGTACAAGAAAAGAACTTTTAGACTAGACCTTAAAAACGGAGTGTTTCTTTTAATTAAATTGGTTTTATGATAATACTTCGTGACAATCTGTAGAAGTGTTACATAATCTTCTACCCGCAGACATACGGCAATAATGCAAACAGACAATAATCTACGGAAGAGCGATAGTAACTGTCGAGGTGTTATCAGTCTCGTGAGCTGTTTTTTTTTCCAATGGAAATACATGAGATTAGGCCGTGATTTTACAATTTTATATTGATTTGGGACGTTAAACTGCAGGCAGGTTAGGTTGCTGCTTAGGATTCTCTACAGCTAGAGGGTAAATCCCTGCGGATAATAATGGGAAGAGCAGACTCAACATTCTAGGTTAGGTTAGAAAAAGGCAACTTGCTGGGGAGAAATGCCAGAGAAGATATCGGAAGCGGCATTGAAAGTTTAATCCACGTTTAATATCAGATTTCTCTAAAAAATTTGTTTACACAGAAATTACACATTTCAGGTGTCTGATACACAAAATAGTGGATAAAGTGCAAAGGATTTTTGAAGCAAGAGAGAGAGAGAGAAAGAGAGATGTGACCAGCAGTGTTTCTTTGATAAGGCTTGGCAGGAACGACTATTATTTAAAATCTATAAATCCTATACAAGTCATTGCATATGCAAAAATCTATCGAAGATACAGCGCTTTATGAGAAAGTAGAAGTAATGGAAATAGAGCTACTGAGTGCCCATAATGAGGTAACGTTGCTAAATGAAGAATTTCCAAACCCTGAATCAAAAACTAAGCAAATCAGAAAACCGTGCTGAAAGGTATAAAAGGGGATTTGAACAATATAACCTCCTCATCCCTAATAGAAGGCTATCATGATTCACCACTTACACATAGAAGTCAAAAAATTTGCCAATCGACAGAAAAAGACGAAACAAACGACACCTGTTCAAGAGATCAACAACACGCCAACTGAAGAGCCTACCTCCAAGATCGACTCATGGTCGTGCTTGGTAATTCCGTATCAAACTTTAGCAAAATTCATGCAGGAGTTCCACAGGGTAGCGTTTTGGGCCCAATGTTATATTTGATTCACACAGCTGATCTTCCGCAAGCTGCGTGATGAAAATGCTATAGAAGCAAGTGCAATTCTTCAAAAGAGCCTAAAAGGTATTGAAGATTGAATGACAAGGTAGAAATTTAAGGCTAACGAAGCCAAATCCATCCAGGTGACGAGAGAAACATGTCCACAAACACTGTTGAATGATAGATAAATTTCACAAGCCAAACAACTTCCGACATTATTAAACTGCAATTATAAGTATTTTTCATCGTATTGATTACAAAGACTCACGTCATTCGTTGACAAAAAAAATTAGACAACTAATCTAACTTTTTTCAGAATTTTGGAAAGTATATTTTCTGTGTAAACATTTATTTTTAATGAAAATGCAAGGAATTGCCCCTTAATTCATGTAAGCATGGTATACTGGCCGTTTATTCGGTTAAGGGATTGAAAATATCACAGCACTGTGAAATATAAAAATCAGCCACCGTTGCCTTATCGAAACGATTTGCAGCAATCGTTTCGTTATTCGCTAACCGTCCGCATTTTAAGAGTGAAAAAAGAACAGAATTTTGCCGATTATTCTCTAATAGTGAAGACTGAAATGAGTTTTAAGATTCTACGCGTAACTCTAATAATTATTATAAACAAATCGACTGAATATTTTGAGATCCGACAGTATTCACTTATTATGGCTTTTTTTTAGTACGAATTTAAAGTGGGAGCGGTCTTTCATGACGGTAACATAATTCGTCGTCTCATTTAATTCAAACCAGACCAGCCCTTAACTAAACGGTACAAAAATTTAAGTATAAAAACGACCCAAAACTATGGACTAAAAAGGAGAATTCGCTACACTTTCTTTTTTTAAATATATATGTATATATAATTTTTAGTAAAGAAAATAGTTTTGAATAATATTTACAATGCAGGGTAGACCGGGTAGATGTTGGAGCTCCTTATCAGTTACTCTATAATGTATTACATTTATTATAAAATTCACAACTAAATAATTTGTTTTTTTTTTATTACTTCTATTAGCTAAATCGTTGATTCGGTATCATTAATTCATCAAAATATCATGGCAAGATATCCCATTTTAATATTTAATGATTACGTGCTATTGTTAAGAGATACGTTACGGTAGTTAGAAAATCACAACATCATTTCGAGGGCACACAACAGAGCGCCCTCTAG
>JAOPUG010000168.1:4647645-4659760 GCA_027564375.1 Micropterix facetella
GTATGTGTAATAATATTACTTTCCCCATCCACGAATTATCTGAAAAAATCCATTGTTATTAACTAATTTTGTTTCTTTATGAATAAATGTTCATTTTATTACATTTCTATAACCGAATTTTATCATTTAATTTATTTTCTTAAACACTTTTTCAGATATGCTTTGAACTAGCTATTTTGGTTGGTGTGTAATAAAAATACGAATATTTTTGTTATTTTTTTTATTTTTGAATACAATTTATTATTTTGTTGTATTTAATCGGTTTGTGAGGTCCCTAAAGTCCCTTTTTTTGGAGTATATGTCCCCTTTTCCCTTTTTATAACTCCTTAAACTGCTAAAAGCCCTGATATTGTGATGCTCTGCCAAAATTCCCATAATGGTAGCATTACATCACCTAAATAAAACTTCAATAAAACTATTCAATAGTTCTGAAGAATGTTAAAATTGCAGTTAAAATATCAGTTGAATAAGGATCATGATATGCTAATTCATTCTATCATGATTTTTCATGAAAGTAATAGTTTCTATGATTTCTTCCAGGGCCGCTACCTGTATCTAATATTCTGTTCCGCTTTTTTCCCCTGGATAAATCTGTTAGATAACTGTATATGATATTCTTCCTCGACTGCTTATTCTATATATAAATAAATACTGCAGTTAGGATTTTTGCTCATAAAGTTAGATATCCAAAAGATTTTTCTTAAAATAAAGCCTTGATGAAGACAGTTGAATTTTTTGAAATGCCTAAAGAACAATGTAGTCTACGTATAAAGAACAAAATATTGGGGTTATGTTTTTTGCCCAATGAGATACAAGCAATTATATGAAGTACCATGTATATGGAAACACATATATATGATTTGTTAAATTTTTTGACATAAGTGTTCTATTTAGGTACACTAATGGATAACAAAGTAAAATCACAGTTACGAATTAACGCAAGGTTGCCCACCACCTTTGTTGAGTTAATTTGACTGGGCTACAATGTAAGAAACTTAAAATTCATGTCAGTTTTTGATTTGTTTCTAGTATATCCATCGCTTGAATTATCGTCTGATGATGATGAGTATGTGGGGTCAGGATCTGGATCCCGAAATAGACATCGACTGGGGCACGACAGGATATCAAAGCACGAGAAGTAAGTTATTTATAAATAGTAAAGGAGACTGAGGGCCATAGAAACATTTTTGATATTTTTTTCAGCCCACTCAAAGGGGGGCCTATATCTTACAATGTGTAGGTATTGGCATCTATGAGTGACAGGTGATAGGAGAGAGTTTCTCGTGATCAAATAATCGCTCTGAATGTGACCGTCGATTATCTCGGCCAGTTTTAAAGCTATCTCTATGAATTGGACAGTCATGGAAATTACAAAAGGGAAATATATATTGTTTCTTCTAAGATCGTCTGGTTTATTTTGCAGAGATGAGTCATGGTCTCCGAGAGCTCGCCTGGGTCGTCTGCTACCCAAGATGAACCGACCGGCTAGACCTGGTGTCCGAAGAGAAGCCGTGAGAAAAGCCCTTCAAGCCGCAGCCGTCACCAACACCACACCTCCAGACCCAAATCCTCTCGTACACCACACAGTCAACCATATACAGGTAATATTACCCACACAATCTAGCTAAATTTAACTCTCCCGCACAAACAGCCTACCAAAAAATCTAAAGTCTCTATGTCGAATCAGGGAATATCTTCATTCAGATATTAATATACTCCTAATCAATACTCTCATATTACCGAGCCTTGATTATGGCGATGGCGTATACAGATACTCATTGTTTTCCACTTTGGGCTATGATAAATGTATGTCCGACAACAATTTCTTTTGATTTACCTATCACCATGTGTCCAATACTGCGTATAGGTATCTTCCAAGGCATTCCACGCTGACCGATCCTCTGTCTTTCTCATCCAGTCGCTTCCTGCTCTCTTTTTCAAGTCGTCAGACCACCACTATAGTGATAAGTCCGCCATTTGTGATTGTTTTACTTTTTTTTTAAAGCCTGTGTAATGTTCCAGATGTAATATGATTTTTAGCACAACGAAGTTAATCTATTCTATATTCTATACCACCGGGCTGGAGGGACCCTACACCTCGGTTTCCGGTTCGCAGTCTCCATTTGAGGACATTTCGTCCAACCTTTTGAACGGTTGTCGATTGTTTTTTTGGTATATATGACTGCCGCACTGCTCATTCAGTTTGCTTATCTTCTGAGCTTTATCCAGCACTTTGGTTCTTCAGTGAACTTCTACGTTTTGGAACATATCCTTTAGAGATTCCGGGCGTGGCCCTTTCCATACCTTGCTAAGCGACTTTAAATTTGTGGACAAGCGCCACAACCAAGGTCAAGTTTCCACACCATACGTCATAATAAGCAAGCCGCACTGATTGTATATAATGCATCTTTTTGATCACGCATTGCGGTATATCAGATTTGAAGATGTAGTAGAGTTTTACCAAATGCTACCCAACCCAATGCTATTCTTCTGTCGGCTTTTTTGGCAAAGTTTAGTCTACCGAGCCGGACATTCTGCCCCAGGCGGACATATTTCTCTACAACTTTGAGGGCCGCATTCTCAGCAGTCGCCGGTATCGGATTAACATGGGTATTAAGCATAACCTTTGTTTTCTCCATGTTCATCCGGAGACCCATTTGTTGGGATGCCTCGTTGAGTTCATTCAGTATTTCCTTGAGTTCCTGTAACGTTTCTGCCATGATGACTATATCATCTCATGTGAGATGTGTTCCCTGTTAATGTTGATACCGTATCGTTCCTCTGAAGACTTCCTCTAGGGTCCTCCAATAGGGCTTTGTTTTGTGGTCGTGTACTTGGACGGTCATCGTTGCGACTTCATATCTCTCAAGACTCATTACTTGGATGTAGCGGTAATCTACCCGGCAACGCTGTAGAGAATCCCAAACTGCCCAGATTTCAACCGACTCAAAGGCCAAACAGAGTGGCTTCTTGTACTCTTCAGTCTTCTGTATAATTTGGCCGACTGTGTGTATGTGGTCTATGGCAGTGTATCCCAAACTATTTTTGCCGTGTCCCGGTTATTTTATGCTTCCCCTTTGTGACCTAGGGCCTGTTCTGTCGTAGGTAAGACTAATCACTACAGAAATACACACAATCTTTTACTAACTGCTTAGCTCAAACTGAGCGAGCGAATTACAAAAAGGACCGGTACGGGCGGGGTGCGGGACGAGTAAAATATAAACCACTGGACGATTCATCACTTAACTTACCAGATAACTGCCGCAGGGTGCTCAGCCCTGTGATACCACACCCAGAAGACCTGGTCCGTGGACCCGGCTCACATGAAGCACCGCTAAATGGCAATTGCCCAGCGGTAGACGTCACAGGCCTTAGACAAGGAAAGTCGACTGGCTCACCACGGTCACTCATCAGTACATTAGTATTTGGGGTGACGAAAACATTGTGGCTGCCCAAACGACGTGCCACGCCACTTGATCATTTACGAGTATGATTGGTATAAACAATAAGGAAACAATGTTGTGACCCTGTATTTTATTTTCGTGGCCCTGTGCCAGGTCGCGACCCACCATATTGGAAACGCTGGTCTACGGTACTAAAACCCTTTCCGAAAGCTGGCTTGTTCGAGTGGCTAGAACTGATCAAATCAGTTCGCTAATAGAATTGTAATAACCCCTGAGAACACTATATACGCGGCTTAGTAGAGAGATTGTTCTATAGTTCTTCAGTAGTGTGCTGTCACCTTTCTTTTAAAACAAGATCACATTCACTATTAATAACCTTACTGAAGAGCCATTACATTTAATCTTTTCATTTACAGGTAAAAAAACCAGTAAAGAAGAAACCTTTGCCTCGTCCTGTACCACCTACAACGCCACCCGCCATTGTCACATCGCCAGGCAGCAACAATAATAAATGTATGTATTTTTGGGCTTTTATTTTTATATCTCCAGTATATTTTCCGCTATTAAATTGAAAAACTTCAAACATATGAAGTTTAGGCCTATATTAAAGAAATTAGAGGCTAAAATTCTCCCAAAAGTGTCAAAATCAAAGACAAATACTTGAGTATGTTTCTAATCTATACTGGCACAAACATCAATCTTGGTATGGCCAATTTCTGAAGAAGCGGATATAAGGGTCGGAGTCAATCAGGGTTTTACAGCTTTTCATTCTTTACTCTGAATTCATTTTTAACAAATAACTACATTGGGTCAAGGTAAATGTGGTATACATCAACAACTAAGGATTTACATATGATACTGTATTAGTTGCCAGCAGTGTGGAAGAACTCTAGCTTTTCATTGATACTGTTATAAGAATATGTGACGAATATGGGTTGAAGCAGAACATCACAACATAATAGTCAATAATAATAATAATAGTCAACATAAAGTCAACCTAATAGTCAATAATAATAATAATAGTTAACATAATAGTCAATAAAGTGCCCGTAAACATACCTATTCGATTGGAGAAGAGCATTCGTTACTATGAAAAAAGAGTTTCTCGGAAGAAACATCCACCTACACTTTAAGATCAGACTTTTAATATGCTACTTATTCTCAATATTATTATATGGAAAGTGTAGTCTAACGGAGAATTCTACGAATAAACTGCTGGCAACTCCGTTGGGGTATAAAAATGTCTTAAAACTTTTGAGCGAAAGCATAGAAATATCGAGGACTATACAGTTCCGCAAACTCGAATACTTTGCTCATGTCATCCGTCATTCAGAAAAATACATTATGCATCAATAATACACCCATACTCTATCGACTAAATCAATAACAACTAATATTTTTTCTTGCATTTTCAGTGAAAAATAAAAAAGGAATGAAGACAGCGAAGCAGCGTCTTGGAAAAATTCTCAAACTCCATAAAATGATCTATTAGATAACTAAAACGAAAATAAAGCTATTTATAACTCTCTAACTTTGTATTAGTATAATTTCTTTGTAAATATGTCTTAACATCTATGTTTGTCTATGAGTACCTATGGTATTAACTCAACATTCGCGAGGTACGTTTTTGTAATATTAGACTGGTTATAAAATATCATAATATTATTTATATGCCTTCCAGACCCCAGTAACTTCATTTGATTAAACTATTCAGAGCGTAGTTCAGGTCACCTTTGTAGTAATATTCCTTGCGCAGCTAGACATATTTAGCTGGCTGCAAATCAGCTTTAGATCGAGACTGGTACACCTACCGCCATGACAGTCCTTGCTGTTACTCACGAGATATTTAGCCTTTCAGCGGCTCTTTTAATCGAGGTTTTGTGCGGGATTGCTCAAAAAACTTAAAAACATTTCACTCGAAACGTCAGACTGAATTCTAGAGGTCGATTAGGTCTTTAAGCAGTATTACTTTCCTGAGTCTCAGGTGCATAGCCCTCCGTCCAGACAACTCTCATAGGATGGCCCTTATTGTAGAATTAACAGTTCCATTTCAATGAAATATCAAGAGAATAAAATAAATAAATATCATACTATTTACTGCTCACTTTCATACGATGGGTTGGCGCTCGTGTTTCATCTCTTTAATGATCTTTGTCTCTAGGGAAATAATGAAATGCTTCCTACGTCTCAAGAAGTGCAGTAATAATATTATGATAACCCGTCCCCGGCCAGTGAATTCCAAGGCAGCTCCTTTTGTATTTATTATATATACAATCTATTATAACCTTCTTCATCCGAATCCATTAGTCCTCCACATAAGCTTATAGACCTCTCGACGATGATGTCGACGATTAAGATTCATTGTTAGTAAATTAGTTGCCTAGCATGCTCAGCTAGCTACATATACATTTTTTAGTATAGAGCCCGTGGGACGCCTCAAGATAAACTACATAAAAGTAGAAGAAGATGTCAGGCCAGCAATGTCTCTTGAGACAGTCTTCTCCAAAAAAAACTTATAAAAATTAGGTACTTTCGTAATAAAGTGTATGTTGATAATATTTTTAATAAATATATTTAATTTTGTTTAATTTTATGTATTATATTTTCAAACATAGGGTGTGTATAACATAAACTACTAAAAAAAGACTGGTTGTGTTTAAAAATTTGGTATATTTTTTACGCCAACTATTTTAAGACTCCTTCGTTATTAGATTAATACAAAAATATAAAGTACAATAATCAATCTTGGCTATGCAGCTGTCTTGGATATGAACTCCGTCATTATCCTTTGAAGAAAAATCTGTGCTGTGCCCTCGTCTTGAAGATGAAGGACAAGAGGGTGTGTAAGCCTCTTTATCGTCATAACTGAATGTAGAGAAGTTTTGATACATCGCATCACGCTAAACATCCTACCTGTCGTCACTGCAAAAGCTGAAACCATTATTAACAATAG
This sequence comes from Micropterix facetella, assembly GCA_027564375.1. Taxonomy (NCBI): domain Eukaryota; kingdom Metazoa; phylum Arthropoda; class Insecta; order Lepidoptera; family Micropterigidae; genus Micropterix; species Micropterix facetella. The sequence goes on from JAOPUG010000168.1 coordinate 4,654,003, forward strand.
TAGTCCTTAAACTCGGTTTAGTCCCTCACGGTAGAGGATGGTAACTACAAGATCACCGCTATATTTGCCACTGTGTGCTCACTATCATTAAGAACTGTCAGTAAGATTACCAACTGGGCTGCAACTCTCTCCAAATTGAAGTCTAATTGATATATTCTTAGGGTTTTACCAAGCTTTCCACATGGTGTTATTGAGCGCTTAACGAAATCGACATTGATCGATGATTGATATTCCATATTGTAAAGACCCGAAATCATAGCATATTTTAGGGATGGTGGAGGGAAAATCCACTCCAGATCCGAATGCAGTCTGGTTCCGGAGTCCCGGACACTTATCAGATCAACTTGTATGCAACTAAGTATCACTAACGCGCTCGCGAATGTTGAGGATTTACCATATAATATAAATAAATATAACAGATCTTGGTATTTAGTTTTTAAGTTTCGTCTTTGAATTTTTATTGTTATTTTTGCTATAAAGTTATTTTGTGCAATACGCTACGGTTTGTGAGCCTCGATGGGAAACCTCTGTACCTAAAAGTATCTATATACATGGTGGAAAATGTATTATTCGGTATATGTTCCGTTTATTTTAAGACGATATTTTTTAAATCAGTCTCCGTCCTTCATGTAATAGCCAAGTCAGTAGGAGATCTTGCTTTACAAAAGGCGGAGCATAAAACGATTTTAATATACAAAGTTTGATCAAAAAAACATCTTTTTACATCAATGTTATTTTTGTCTCCTTCAAAGTATTCCCAGTTAGATGTAATATACTTTTTCCAATCTTCGAAGAATTTCTGGAATGCATTTTGAGATTAGAAAAAAGTCAAATACGGAGGCTGAGGCGTCACAACGGTGTTGTTTTTGGTCGAAAATTCAGTGAAGTGAGTTGTTTGCAAAAAATTAGAACTTATTTTTTTGGATAGCTCAACAAACGGTGTCTAATTTCCAGGTAGTACTCCTTATTGACCGTACAACCTGGTGGCAAGAACTAATGGTGCACTATGCTGTTGAAGTCAAAATAAAACAGTGAGTGTTGATGTTGTCATTGGTTGTTGGTGTTCTAGGGTGTCCAGGGCGCTCACCATTTTCAACCTCTTCACGGCTCTCTTGGAAATATTCTCACATTAGCAATAGCAGCCTCACTCTTCTCAAAGCCAAAGCTGGATATGTACATATTACACGCATGATCATCGACATATATTTGTTAATTCGGTGATGCTCAGGCCCACCTGTTTTGCAAGGCGGTCCTTATGTACTCCTCCGCCAGTGGCAGTGTGGACTCTGGTCCAATTGGTGGATGTTACAAACCCTGCCTTGAAAGTATCCGCTTTGTCTCTCACTCCAAGGTGTCCCTTCACATCATTTGAGCTACATATAGTAGCAGGCAAACCGAGGATTTTCTTTTTGTAAAATAACTAATTAAATACATACATTCTTCATTTTGTTAACTCGTGACAATTATGTCTCTGACAGATGTAATTATATTAATAATAGCTATAACAGATATTATTATATAAGCCCTATCCTTAACCTAGCCAGTTGGGCTTGCAGCAATTTGAAATGGTGTTAATGCTTAGCATAATGTATCATACTCAGAGCCTTTACGTACCAATTGACATCTGTACATTTTCTTGAATTTCTCATACAAATTTCCCTTTGGCAGATGCCTAATACAAGCCAACGAGAGGGAGGGGGATAGGTAATCAGAAGTGGCGATAGAGCGTTCTAGCTTGCACCGCACTGTGACATGATATGCGCGACAAGAATGAGAGAGTACTTGCGACTTAAGTCTATGAGAGAAAGCGAGACAAGCAAAGGTTCTGTTTGCTTGCTGACATTGCATTGATGCTTTGGCTAGTGATGCACCGTATTATACGCATTGGTGCATTTTGAATAATAGCACCAATTTAAAGGTTTGACGGGTGTTTAAAGTATAAAATCTACAACACCAAACCTTGTATAACCTTTGACGACAGCCAACAATAAACTAAACATCCAATATGACTACCAGTGTCAACATACATATATCAGGGACAATTGTACCAAAATGTAATAAACAAAATTGTGATAATTGAGGCAAAATAAAAAAAATCCACTTATATTTTGATCAAACTATGTTGTGTAGGTCCTTTACAAAAAATCGTTTATACTCCATGTATTGTAAGAGAAAGGACATTTTGGGATCCTACAGACTGGACTTCAATGCGGCCAAAAGTTTTAAATCAGTGCCGCTGACTCTCTCTGTATAATGAGAAGTACTCTTTTTTGACTTCCTACGAGTGTATCAAAAAAATAATATATATTTTCAGTAGGCATGAAGGATGGCAACACTACTTTCCCCTGCTGGGTATGTTTACGATACACTCCGCCTTATCAGTATAGCAAGCGATGTCAATAGGTGGGTAGTGATTTATTTACAAAACATTTTCAACACTTGGCCATTTTTCGATTGCTGACTTGAAAGAGAAACGCACGAGCATCAAATTCTTACACTTCATTTCTTTAACAGTGTTCCTGTTAAAGAAAACAGCAGCAGAAATAATTTCATTTCTTCGAGAGGCTTATGGGGAAGATGCTATGCGCCAGGCAAGGGTTGATGAGTGGTTTACCCTTTTCAAAAGTAGCCGAATGTGTCTGGAAGATGAGCCACGTTCGGGCCACCCCTCTACCTCCATACAGGGGTCCAGAGGGGGAATTTGTTGCTCAGGGTACTGCAGTCAATACACACTAACCTGGAAGTGATGAAACTATTGTGAGAGGCAGTAATGATAAAATGACTTGTGACGATCAGGCGGCAGGCCAATTCACCACCACAATGCCCACAGCCTTGACCATCAACCAGTTTCAGACAAAAAACTGCATGGCGGAAATTTCTCATCCCCCTATTCGCCCCTGCGATAGTACTCGTTCCCAAGAATGAAGAAAAGGCTGGAAGGAAACGTTTTCCTGATGTAGACACACTGAACGGTATGACAGCTGAAGAATCTTAAAAATGTTTTAAAAACTTTCATACAAGACTTCGCTTGTGTGTCTAGTAAACATACCCAGCGGGGGAAGGAGGCAGTGTTGTGCCATCCTTCCTGCCTACAGCAAAATAATCTCCTTTTTTATAAAAAATCTACATTATTTGTTATTGTGTTTATTTCTTTATTTTCCTATCTGCAGCATAATATTTTTTAAGACATTGTGTTTCCACCATTGTATTCGCTGCAGGCGGTTAGCGTAAATTAAATTATTGCATATTATCGGTTATTTAGTGTTAATGAAGATCTTGATTAGTGTTTAAATCGAAAATAAAAAACCATTTTTTATATAATGTTTTATTTTATTAGGCGGCAGCCCATGGAGGACCGACGAAGGTCATATCTCTTGTATTTCAGCCATATTCTGAGGTGGTTTCTTGCTGGGCATGCACCGATTGCATCCATGGTCATGGAATGATGACTATTATCTCCTTATACTGCAAATCCAGCAGTAGGCTAGTTTGGGCCAGAGACGGGGCATTTGTCCGGCGAGGAAGGAGGTACAGTATAATAGTGACATGTCGGTTGCGATTGATTTTGTCTTTTTTAGTGTAGTAACGAATAGTGAATGAGCCGGATACCGGATATCCGGCGGCCGGGTGTATTGCAATACTTAATAGGATAAAGGTAGAAATATATCAAGACAAAGGGCAGGATCGGTTGGTCAAATAATCAAAGCTCCGATTGCTCGAAGCCTTATACACTGCGCCATCCATCAGCAAGCACTGTGTGCTAAATACCTGAATATGTCTACCGTTCTGGAACCAATTGTAAAGGCAGTCAACTTCATCCGTTCCCATGCCATGAATCAAGCCCAGTTCGTCGTTCCTTTCTGAATTTGAAGCTGAACATGAAGAACTGCCGCTGTTTCCTGGCTCAGTTGCTATTATACAACTGCTATTATACAGCTGTTTCCTGGCTCAGTTGTGGAAAAGTGTTGAAGCGATTCTTCGTCCTGAGAGTAGAAATTGAGGTATTTCTAAATGAAAAGAACCATCCATTAGCTGTACTGTCAAGCGGCGATTGATTATGGCAGCTAGCTTTTTATGCCGATTTACTAAAACTCATCATTGAACTTAATCTGAAACTTCAGGGTGAGAACTTACTCATAGTGAACCTTTACAACGACATCAAGGCATTCCGGCAAAAGCTACTTTTGTTTGAAACACAGCTAGGTTGCGAAAAATTAAGCCAAGAAACTTCTGATCAATCAATGTTTCCAGTTAACATTGCAAGTTCCATAAATGGCGAACTAAAATAGCAATTTCAAGACCGCTTTGCTGATTTAGATTCTTATAAAGCGGAAATAAGGGTTTTTGAAAACCTAGTCGATTGTAATGAGCCTGCCGCACTTTCAGTAGATTTGCAGATGTAAATAATAGAACTTCAGTCAAACGAAACATTGAAAGACAAATACAAAAACTAAAACTTGTGCCTTCCTGGAAATTACCCCAACCTGAAGACACTGGCTCTTGGAATACTCTTAGTGTTCGGAACGACGTATTTGTGTGAAAAAACTTTCTCAAAAACGAAGTACATAAAATCAGCTTACCGCACAAGGCTCTCTGATGAACATTTCCGGTCTCTTTTAATAATATGTACTACAAAATTCGACCCCAGTATTAAATATGTATTTGTTGATTGACAACTGTCACATTAATAAGCATTTATTTTTTTACAAAATCGTATTTTTCTTATTATTATGCCAAACATTACTCAAGGAAAGTACCTACACATTTTGAGTTTACAATTTATTAAAAATTTTATATAGAAATAAAAATACGTTAGATTCTGGCCTGCCAATATTTTTTGATAAGTTAATGTGGCCCGCCTGGTAAAAAGTTTGGAAACCCCTGACCTAGAGTAATTGAATTCCTTATGAATTAATAAATGAATTCCTTTATTGTCGATTTATGGTGAAATAACAAGTTTTGCTTTCCGTTCCATAATCTTACCATTAAGGTGTAGATACAATATATCGACATACCTACTATTTATTCTTAATTTTAAATCTATAATATTTTCAATATAAAAACAATATCAATTTACAATATCTAATAATAATTCATAAATCATTTCAAGGAAAGTCTTAAACACTTCAAAATTTTAAAACGTAAAAATAAATTAAATTTACAATGAATCTAAACTACAATCACTATTCATTTATTATTTTTTTTTAATAATGTACTCCTATTCATTTTTACGTCTACCAAATTAATATAGAAAAATTTATTAAAGATATTATTTTAAAAATATTTCACCTAACAGCAAACTAAAATATGCAATGTCCGAAATATTAAATCAAAACCGGTCAAAAATTAATTCAATTACATGAAATTTATCAAAAAAATTGTTATATATTTTCCATCTAACTAAGGAATTGACCATTGAAAACATTAAATCTAGATCATCCTAAATTTCAAGTCACACAACGGTCCGCATCGATCGCTCGTAACCCACTGTGGACATCTGAAGACTGACTAGCACCCGCCACCGCTTTCTTGCTTGCCACCGCAATCGAGCCTTAGAGTGGACGAGCTATAAAGAGCCCCCTAAACGCATAATAATACTGCATTTTTGGATATTGCACACTATTATTATGAGTCCGATTCGTATATTGTGTGCAAGTATTGAATGAAGATTGTGTTACTTTGGCCACCAGAGTGGCCAAGTCTTGAAATTGTGCGCGAAAAATGTTAGTATGCACGATAACTCGAGTAAACTACGTCC
>JAOPUG010000168.1:4674236-4685000 GCA_027564375.1 Micropterix facetella
ATTAGGGGGCGTCCATTAATTACGTAAGCTCAAAATAGGGGGGTCTGGCAAAATCTCACGAATTCTCATTTGAAGGTGGGAGGGACGTAATGAAGATCTCACAACAACTTTTAATTCAGAGAATATATGTATCTAGGCATTTAAAAGTATGCCTTAGAACAGGAACAGGTTAGGCGACTCTGTCAAACGTTAATAATAATATGTCTTGCATCATTTTTTTTGCTACCATCTATTTACAAATATGACATGAATTATTTCCTAGATGTAATACTAAAATAAATAAATAAATACATTTTAATAACATATGAAATATTTTGTATTACAAAGGCAATCCTGAGTATAGACAATATTAAATTAACTAGATTTTAAATCCATCAAAGATGAAGGAACCGCTTTGCTTTTATACTTAAATATACAATTGAGATTTTTTAAAAGTTAATTCTTTTATAAAAAAAAGGGATATAAATAGTACGAAAAACAAAAAAAAATCTTTAATATAGTTACGTAAATATATCTTACGACAATTATTAGGTATTTCGTGGTATGAAGCAAAGTATATGAACATATCAAATAAATTGAATTATTTAAAAATTATAGGGTAAATCTTACGAAAGGGGAAGAGGGGTCCCACCATATCTTACCAAATCTCACCGAAGGGGAGGGGAGGGGTTCCAAATTAAAAAAAGAAGACATTGATGTACCTGCAACTTAAATTATCATTGATGAATGAGAAGCCGGCATGCATACTAAATTCGTCCAGCATGCATACTCATTCATTAAAATTGAAGTTGGAGCACCAATAATTTTTCTGCGAAACTTGATTCTGCCAAAATTTACACATCTGCAGATCGATAAACTACAAATCTATGTATTAGATGCGGCTATTCGAATTAAACACCTACAGTTTCCCGTAAAGCTTTGCTTTGCAGTGACAGTGAACAAAGCCCAAAAACAAATTCTGAAGGTGTTGATCTCCATTAGCTGTGTTTTTTGCACGACCAGCTATATGTAGCATTTTCGCGTGTCAGTGCCAGCAAAAATCTTTACCTTTTTGCTGCTGCTGCCACGACCAAAAATGTCGTTTATGGAGTAGATCTTCGATAAGCAGTCATTTATGTACTGGAACCTTGCGAAAATCTCATACATTTTGCGAAAAACTCACATATTTTAGATACAACAATGGCACAAGGAGGGGCGGAAGACCAAATTATGCACTGCAAGACCCGCCTGGCAGATGATGTGTTTCCGACAGCCGAAGTATAAGAAAACCTTCACGAATATCAACGTCAACCTGATGGATGTACTTGAAATCGATGAAATTAAAATGGTGAGTTTTTATTCTTTGAAGACACTTTTTGATCACAGTTGATTGCTTCGCTGTTGAATAGGTACAATCGAAGAACTGATCAAAACTTAAAATAGTTACCACATATTTTTCCATTATAGTAATCTTTTTATAACCTTTTTATTAGGGTTGATATTCCAACTGCTAGGAATTAACATTCCAGAAGGGGTATCCTGTCGGTTTAATTATTTTAAAGCTTATAATTGTTAATACATTTGCCAAGTAGCCTAAATGTTATGGCCTAGTTTACTTATAATGTGTAATTTTTTCATGAAATACAATCTACACTAATTCGCAGTGGTGTCCGACCAATGGTTCTCGGGCGCCTTACAGCTCAAGGCGCTCCCAAGTTTTAGGTGCCCGCAAACAAAAGTCGGATAAAAAATATTTTGAACAAACGACATCAGAATTACGAAACAAAGTATCAAAATAGCGTAATGGCACTTACACACACAGGCGGTCTTTCGCTCGCTTGCTATGCAGGCAATGGCAAAACCCTCGATCAGCCAAGCTCCGAATTTCAGAGGCGATTCCAGAAGATGATCCGCATGTAACAATTCACGAGAATCACTTCTTAGATGGTGCTGTTTTCACCATCTAATGGCAATGCAACTCGTGTAAAAACTGTCAAAACACATACTGTTTTGTTGCGGAGCATTGCCATTTTTCATCTATTTAATTATTTAGTCAGTTATATAAATGGTATTATTACATCGCAGAGTGATTAAGACGTCGCCTTGCTGCAAAATCTTTTTAAGAGCAATTCAATTGCCGCAACATACACCTGACATTCTGTTTTAATAGATTTATGGTGTAATTTAGATAATTTTGTAACTCAGTATGTTATATTTTAAAGAAGTCAAGAATGACGTTTATTTGCATATTTAATTGGATAATAATCGTGTTATTCACAAACTAACATACATTTGGCCCATTTTTGGCAATCTTATGGGTACTTTCATCCCGAGGGAAGAATGGATCAGCACATCTTTCGACACATGGACACAGAAATGAGATACAGAGTGTTATACTTCAAACATGAATATTTAATTAGATATTATGTAAAACAAAATACCACTTATAATAAATTATATGAAATTACATAAAACAAAACACCAATAATCATTTTAAATTCCTCAGCAGGAAAACCACCCATCAGGCCAAAGACCTCTCTGTTGATCATGTAATAGAGCATTTCAGTAGGTGCCTGGCAAAAATAGATGCCTTGATAATTTCTAGCCCTCGAAAGGCTTGGATCTATGGCAACTACTTAACTTCTCATTTGTCATGGCCCTTTCTCATTTATGATTTCACCAAAACCGCCTGATTGCGCTGGTGACAGCTAGTTTAAAATCATGGTTGCCCTTAGCCAAATCGGCTGACTACTCGACTACCATGAGTTATGTGGACCTGAAGAAGTCAATCTTGAGAGGAAATTACGATAGCAACGGTTTGGCTCATGCTGTTGGCTTTCAATGCCAGAATGACTGGACAACAATTGGAGACTTTTGCATTCCTCCTCCAATGCAATGGAAGATAATATAGTATGACTGGACGCCAGAGATGCTGAAGTTTTATTTAAATGCCTTTCAGCATACCCTTCCAGGCCTCAGTAACCTCGCCCATTGGAACTATTCAAAGGATAGTTCAGGTCCCCTTTGTAGAAATATTCCTTGCACAGCTAGACATATTTTAGCTGGCTGCAATGGGATTTTAAATCAAGGACGGTACACCTACAGCCATGACTAAGCCCTTGCTGTTAGTCACATGGTAATTAGCCTCTCAGTATCTCGTGGCAACAAGGGTCTGACAGTACCCTCTAAACCCCTCTAAAGGCAAAAAACCTTCCACTTCAAAACCTTTCTCAATAATAGAGAAATCTTCAGACTGGATTCTAGAGGTCAATTCGATCTCTAAGCAGTATCAATTCTCTGAAAGTCCCAAATGCACAGCTCTCCATCCAGCCCTATCTCGGAAGATGGCCCCTATTGAAGAATTGACTGTTCCAAGCAAATCAAATATCACAAAAACCATGAGTACAAATTAAATAAATACGGCAAATCTGGCAAATGCCATCACCCGAAACGGCTTCTGGCCTTCACGCGGTGGAAGTTGGCGCTAATGGCTTGCCAGCCAAATCTCTGTTTCACCTCTTTAAAGATCTTGGTCTCTCTAGGAAAATAATTGACTCCTTCCTAACAAAATATTTAAAACCGCAATTTCTGCATCTCAAATTGTTATGATTATTATTAGGTATTATTTCCACATCTCAAAGTCTATTTTTATTGTTATTCTTTATTATTATTTCCGCATCTCAAATTCTATGGCTTCAAAGAGGGAGTGAATAGGTGTTAAGGTGAACGCTCACATGTGGCATGACAGCTGTCATAACCTGGACTTGTTAGTCCAAATTCCACGGATCACCCCACAGAAGTATTATAATATTATTATGATGGGCCCGAATTCGCTGGTCGGTGAATTCCATAGCAGCTCTGTTTGTATTTATTTGTATATCTCAATGAATGACTGCTACCAATACACGAGTTCCTTTGTTTTCGAAAAATGCCAGGTCAGCCACTTCATTGGTTTTTGCAAATAGGGTTTGTGTACAAAATTGAATTTAGATTAAAAATAGAGGTCTCCATTTTCTTGATGCATACTGTGCGTTTGTTTGTCTCTCTGAAGACTTACCAGAGTCTGATCTTAACCAAATTTGGTATGCAGCCTCCTTGGATATCCTAAGCACCACCAGGTGGCAGCAAATTCGATTCGAGTCCAGCTGGTGCTGCTCTAGGTGCATCATGGTTTACTTGGTCTGGAGGAGGATCTGACCAATAGTTAGAGCAAGCATAGCCTATATGGGTATTATTGGAATCGTGGTGACGAGAGAAAGTTGTTGGAATAGGTTTTAAGCCATTTTGGTTAAGTCAGAGGTTACCAATCACGGATAGGCCAAAGTTGCTGATGTATATTGCTACTTTTCCTGTTATTAAGCATAACGTTGTCAATTGCACATGAAAAGGGTTGATCAAATGTTAAAAATGTTTTTTCACCCCATCATATTGTGTATAGCATCTATCGTGACCGTGGCAAGAAAGCAAGTGGTCATAAGACCCTTTATGGAGGACTAATTGCTGGTGTCAGGCAACTAATTAACCAAACCCAAATCATCAATGATTGTTGAATTTTAATTATTGCAGACCGTTCGATGTGAGCCACTAGTCAATATGGGCCAATTGTCGAGAGCTTTAGCTGCACGCGGATATATTTTGGCGGTCATTCCAGAAATTGATGATTTAACGGTAAGACCTCTATCACTATGTATTATATAATGCAACATCTGCTTGTCTGTTACCGAATAACTTGAGAGCCACTGGACCAAATTTGATCAGATTTTTTTATACCTTGATTTGTTACTCCCATATGGTATGAGCTGTACAAAATCAATATCAGATGTCTACTTTAAGAGATATCCTACAAAACCATCCACTTTTTCCATAAAGTCTCTGAGTAGTTTTTGTTTTTCGTTTAATGTCACACCAGTTTTCTCTCAATGAAACTCTGCCGAAACATCTGGAATTTATAATCGTTATGTCTCCACAATATCTATTTCTCGTATTTACTTAACAACTGATCTTAAACTAGTTCCTATTAATGTTCAGACTTATCAAATCTGGTTTATCAGTAGCGCTCTTAGAGGTCATTGTCGTGATAAGCAAAATACTCCGCTTTTTACATTATCCTCTTATTACATATAACTTACTGAAGAGCCTATTGAGATAACCAGCGCGCCGAGAAAAGCGATTTTTATGTATTATCTTGTTAATTCACAATAGTTTAAATTGACATCTAGGTTGTGACCTGAGTTTGATGAAAATGCGCAGACAGTAACCTAAACAATCGCTAAATATTCAGAAATGCTAGATTTCTACCATTTAGCACTAAAATTTGGAAAGTAAATAACAAAAGAACTTTGTTACTGCTGAAGTTGTTTATTTATGTGCATTCGTTTTAACATCAGTGGTCATTTTAACCAAATTTGGTACGCAGACTCCCTGGGTAACTCTAAGCACCACCAGGTGGCAGCAAAATCTATTCTGCTGGTGCATCCCGGTGTACTTGGCCTGTAGGAGGATCTGACCAATAGATAGAGTAAGAATAGCGTATATGGGTATTTTTAGAAACGTGGTGACGAGTAAAACTTGTTGGAATAGGTTTTAAGCCGTTTTGTATAAGTCAGGAGTTACCAATTATGGGACGGGCCAAAATTGCCTATATATATCGCTACTTTTCCTGTTATTAATTATTATTATTGCTATTTCAAATAAATAAAATAATTTAACATGGTGTCAAAAGTAAATAGATAAAATATATTTAACAAACAGCAAGTTGCCTCGAAGTTTCATGTTTTATTTGAAAACAATACAAAAACTTGAATATAATAAAACTTAATTTTTCAAATTGTTGCCCTTTAGAACTTTGGTATAGATATTATAATAAACAGTAGGGGACATACTCAGAAATGAATAAGTGAATGCCCTCACTTTGAAGAGATGCAGGCTCGCAACAAAAATATCCCTATCAGGAGCTGTCGAACGAGACACATTTATGTGCCATAAAGTTTGTGTGAGTAGACTCCAGCAATTCAGGATAGTTTGCAAGAACAACCCCTCAAATAGATTATGTGGGCAACCTCTATTATAATTTTTTGGAACAAAAATACCTTCGCTAGCATATGAGCATTTCTCTGTGCAATCCAAGAAAAATATAGTCCACCATGCCTAGCTAAAAATTAGGAGGGTACAAACGCGGATACTATCCGTACTATTTAAAATATTTTTGGAATTTTACAAACATGACGTTAATATATTCTCATGCGGATTCCATATAACTGCATTTGATTGTAATCTTCTCGCAACGTATGCATAATTCAGATATTGTGGACATGTTTAGAATACCTAAAAAAACCAGCAACTTAAAAGAAGACTTGAACAAATCAGTAATCTGCTCCTTGAATGTAAACATCAAAGAGAACTCCGAGATCCTTCATATTCGCTACCCTAGCAAACCATTCACAAGCGCTGGAATAATCATACATCAGAGGCGCAGTCAATCTTTATGTTTTTGTTTATTCCTCCATTTAAGATAAATCGTTAAAAACCTCACAGAAATGTTTGTCAACCTCAATCTCAATTATATCACCAAATTATATCTAAATCCTCCCCTATCTCCAAAATATATTTCAATTCGCCCTTATCTCCAAAGTATATCTCAATCTACCCTTCCCACTTTGGTGATAACCAAAGTTGGGGCCGTGTGGCTTGGGCTCGAAAAACATCTATTTCGTTGGGACACTCATTCCAACTCTGGCCATCCGACAGACTCTCATCTGACAGACTCCTCGTAGGCACTACCTTGGAAGGACCACGGTGAACTCTGTCTACAACTATATCTTGCATTTGTAGACAATTGGAAAAAAATATAGAAAGATTGCTTATATCTAGGAAATAGTGTGAAATATTGTAGTTCTGACAAAATTTTGCCTCCTTACTCCATCGATTTTTTAGGCCAAGGATAAATACTATACTCAATAAATAAAATAAATCAGACTACTTTTGACAAAATTTTGCTTGAAACAGCTTATGCAGGAACTTTTTAAGTGGCCCATGAATTAAAAAAATACCGCCTCCCATATTATATTTGCACATCCTTCCCCCTCTGTGATACTGACGCTGCGTACTATGACCTCCTTACCCGCCTATTATTTTAAACAGTGACTGCAAAGTCTATACCTTTTGCGTGATACATTGTGTCATTGCAACACTACTCCGTTGCTGCAGAACTCCAGATCTCCAGACCATGCCTTGAAGCTCCTTTTCTAATCAATGTGCATGAAAATGTTTCACAGCAAGAACCCCGTTCTTAATATGGTACAGAATCCTCAGCGCTCGAGTCAAACTCCCACTTGATCAGCTATTACTTTTAGGTCGGCGGTTTGGTGATGGGAACCGGTATAGAGACCTCTTCGCACATATACGGCCTTTTCCAAAGTATTTGTTTATCGTATGAGCTTGTTTTGGCCGATGCTAGTCTCGTGGTTTGCAGTGAGGTATGTCCTTAATTATTCTTTTTATAAAGTTTCATGTCTGATAAAATACAAAATATATAATTTTATTTCTATTACAATATTACATTGTTTAGAAATGATATATTATTTATTAATACTAATTTACTCCACTTAACATATAATCATATTAGCTACATTTATTTTTAAGTATTAGAGTAATTCCCGAAATATGGACCACTATTAAAGTTTTTTTAAAATAATATCACAATCATCACTCTTCACTTTTTTATTTCCATCAGTCGACAATTTACTCAGTACAATAATATTTTTTTTCCTAAAAAATCGAATTGAAACAAAAACATGTATTTTCCAAAATTTGACAAATGGCAATATGGACCATTGGTTTTTAATATGGCTGTGGATTGCCAGTATGTATTCGATGAGTTGTTTTTCTAAACGAATATTGAAAGAAAGTTTTCCTTCCAAGTGTTGCAAATACAACAATCTTCACTGGTAGATATTCTTGTTTTGATAAACGTATGAATGTGGTTTTGGGTACCTTTAATGTTTTAGACACTTTCAAAAAACTCATTTTTCTCTCTCGTATAGCAAGTATTGCATCGGCCATTGCCTGCTTGTCCTGTGTTTATCTGGAAGGTGGACTTTTTTGCAGTGGTGCCATCATCTGAAAATAAAACGATAAATTATGTAAAAGACTTGTAATATATACCACTAGTCCATATTTCAAATTATCCGGCGGTCCATATTATGTGCACAGGTCATTTATTTTTTACGGGTTACATAAAAGATACTATGAAATATACTATCGAAATTATTCAGACAAACAATTGCCAATAACATATTTATTTATGTGATTGAGAGTTTTTAATATGGAACATCAAAGATTGTATTACAAAATTAGAAACTTACCAAAAATTTACATCGTATGATAGAGGAATCCCAAAATGGCCGCGGTTGACACATATGACCTAATACCAACTACAATCATAATCACTCACACTATAAAATAGCTGTAGTGCATAATACGAGACCAATTCATATTTGGGGATTTTACTCTACATATTGTCTTTATGTGCGTATGTGTTAATTTTCATAAGGTGTACTCAAATGGATTTTTCAAAAATTTCATTATTTTTTTGTTCCTTCAGTTTATTAGACAACCCATTAAAAAAATTAAACCCTACATACAGACTGGTGGCATACGGTATAATCATTTGGTGGTATGGGTCATTGGTGATAATCATTTGGTGGTATCCTCGTGTCATGCCGATGAACTTCTAAACGAATATTGAAAGAAATAGGATATTGCCGAGCTCTTATTGCAGTAAAATTCACAAAGAGCATCTTTGGCAAAAATTGTATAAATGGTCAATATTCCTAATTTTTGGCAGTGTTCTCAGTATGACTGCCATGGAAAGATATCCACTATGCACACCAGGGCTTGTTTTAGTAATTTGAACACATCTTGGATGTGCACTGCAGAACCCCACAGTAGGATACCATAGCGCAAAAGTGACTCAACAAGAGCATAATACGCGATTATTACCTGCGATCTATCCATGAAGTTCCCAATATGTAATAGAGCATAACAGTCTGCCGATGTTTGCATTTGATTTGATGTAGACAACCATGATTGCAATTCTCAATTGCCCAGCCTAGAAAACTGTTCCTAGTCTGTTTGAATATGCAACCATAAGAAAAGAAATATAATGGATTCATCAAACTTCATAGATTTTAAGAATAAGAGTTGTAAAACGTTCCACTTTGGGCGCTATTGTAAAATAGATAGTTGGTTCTTGTATTAGCCCCACGTTAGGTGTAATATAAGACAGGTCTTTATTGAATTTACAGGAAACTACAATCGTTTTACAAATTATTCGAGGTGAAGTGATGTCTTAAAGACAATGTAGTCAACTCAGTTAGATAAAGACAGAGAAAGAGACGATGGAGAGAGACGACGAAGACTATTCAGTAAGAAAGAGACAACGCCATCTCTGTCATATGTCGTATGGCGTCTCATGCCATCTTTGTCTAACAATTTTAAACAGTGTATAATTCAAGTTTTAATGTGTTAAGTTAGATAGAACATAAATTACTATAAAAATATCAATTTTTTGGCAATGTTTGTGTACTCTGCACAGAGCTATATGCTGTGACGCTACATATTAAGAGACGAGAAGACAAAAAAACCTTGATGAGTCAGAATTTAAGAAATGCCAGTCTGGCTACAGGGAACGGTTGCTTTTGCTGGGAATCTGCTTTTGCTGGTTCAACTAAAATTGGCAATTGTTTGTATTCACTTTCTCTCTTGTCTGCTTGTTTGCTTGCTTGCGTATTTTAATTTCTGAATTACACTCAAGCTAATGCACATATAAAGCAAATGTAATTTTATATGGATACTTTCCTTAATAAGCTTTGAATCTATCCTATCTTTCTTTTTGCTTGCGGAGCCCCAATGAGCCAGTTATTAGTGATAATTTTATTTTATCTAATAAGTGGCAAGTCAAGCAAAAGACGCCATGGATCCGCGATAATTCCAGTTAAGAATTGCCGCTGCTTGAGGTAGACGACCACGCAAGCGTCGAAATTTACAAAAATTATTAAGAGAAAGAATTATCGCAAAACTTTTAGGTAACGCTGTAGGTGACTCCAGTGGTGACTCAGTTTCCGAAAGGTGTGAAGTGAAAGACACACCGCCCGAGCGAGTATCCTTCAGAAGCTCGATTAGTGACGAGTGAGGGAGAACAAAGATAAATTAGTATATCTACCTGAAGGACAATAAAGAAAATATTACGGTTTGAACATAGTTAACACATTTTCCAGTACTAATATTGTGAAAACCAAAAGACTGACAATTTCTTATAAATCTTTCATTAGAATAATTAATATTAGATATTAAAGGTTACAGGGTTTTCTTCGGATTTTTACATTTAACACTACTGTCCATCTGTCAAACTGCCATGTTTTCTATCTTCTCCCTTAGCTACTTAGGGGGCGTCCATTAATTATGTGAGGTCAAAATGGGGGGGTGAAGGGGTCCAGCAAAATCTCACGGAATTTCATTTAAAGCATGATCAATGAAAATCTCATCAACTTTTTAATTCAACTAATATACATTATTATAACAGATTAAACATTTTGTATTACAAAATCAATCCCAGGCATAGGCAATATTAAATTAACTGGATTTTAAACTTGTCAAAGGTGACAGACCCGCTTTGCTTTTATACTTAAATATACAAATGAGAAATTTTATTTTTAGTTAATTCTTTTATTTTATAAAAATAGGATATAAATATTACGAAAAATGAAAAAAAATCATTTTAGATAT
>JAOPUG010000168.1:4907723-4919403 GCA_027564375.1 Micropterix facetella
TGATGCGTAAAAGATA
This sequence comes from Micropterix facetella, assembly GCA_027564375.1. Taxonomy (NCBI): domain Eukaryota; kingdom Metazoa; phylum Arthropoda; class Insecta; order Lepidoptera; family Micropterigidae; genus Micropterix; species Micropterix facetella. The sequence goes on from JAOPUG010000168.1 coordinate 4,907,740, forward strand.
CACCCACTTGGGCAACTACTACCTCAAACCGGAAGAGGCAAAACAATCCAGTGCCAAAAACATATTGCTATTCCTAAAGGAAGCAAGGATTAGCACGGAACTGTAAGTACAGGGGCGATCACAATAGATCAGTAATATTCGCAGTGATACTGGGCTCTGCAGCCTCAGAAACAGGCCTATCTATATATATAAAAAAAATGGAATTAGGTAGCTTTTGTAAAATCGTTTGCAGATATCCAAATTGAGAGGCTATTGGCATTGGGGATCGGCTTGCGTCAGTGTGCGCAATCATACTCGTTTTTAGTTTAGTTTATGAACAGTTAACTGTGAGTACAATCACTTTTCTCGTAGGTATTACCCATACCTACAGAGCGCAGTCTATGCCTCATTCAACATTAATCAAACCTGTCACTATTGACATTTGGGCGGTGAATTGGAAGGAAGGAATGTAGGTATTATGTACTAGTAACGACGTACCATCCGTCGGTGACAAGTTCAAGATTACACACATACCTATACATGATTGCGTTGTTTATTATTTCAAATTATTTCACGGAATGATAACAAAGTGGAAAAGCGAATGAAAATCACAGACAAATCGAGAAAGAGGATGTTTTGATGTCACGCTTACAAAAACAAAGCCTTATTGCGTGTATACCTTTCCATAAACATCACAGAGGATTTAAGAAAGAGGATTCTTTGATGTCAAGCTTACAAAAAGCCTTAATGCTTGCGTACCTTTCCACAAAAATCACAGAGGATTCGAGAAAGATGATTTTTGATGTCACACTTACAAAAAACAAAGATTTATTGCGTGCATATCTTTCCACATACGTATTTATTATTTGCACCTATACATACTTGGGTATTTATATTTTTATTAGTCTGTCAAAGATGTTTCATCTTTCTGACTCTAAAAAATAATATAAGTAACTGAAAATCGGTTGATATGTGTTTTTTTGTTATTATTATAAAAACTCGTCTTTTCGATATTTGGACCTCGTTATGTAACATGGAATATCATTGCACGCTCCCAAGAAGCCTTTAAAGATTATTTTACGCTGGACAGAGCAGCGAAATGTATAAAGAGCCTTTTAAGATAAATCAGAAGATAATTCAAGAGTGAACAGGTCTACCTTTTGTTGTTGTTTCCTATACCTTTGTTAAACATTCACATACGTGGCAGGAGACGAAAGCTGGGTGTACTGTTAAGAACCTGAAAGAAAGGGTCAATCGGCGGAGTGGGTCTTTCCTTTGGAGGATTTGCCGACGAATCCAAGAAAGGTTGAAGCACTGGTATACATGATGGCTACTTCTTTTTTAGAAAGACGGAATTTTCTACGACAATTTTACTTGAAAACTAAAGTTCAGTCACCGTATATTGGTTAATATTTGCCCACCCAGTGTGTTAGAAAAAGGCCGTGAAAAGTTTCCTCGCAGCAAAGTAGTCCTCTATCACGACAATGCATCCGTCCTCTCCGCAATGATGACAACGGCGATTTTAAAGACCTCAAACGTCGAACTGATTACGCATTCCCCATACAATCCGGGCTTCGCATGATGCGATTTCTTTTTGTCTCCCAAAAATTAAGGATAAATTTGGAGGTATACGGCTCACCACCCCGGAAGCGGCGGTGATAGCGTTCCGAGAAGCCATTGAGGAGACATCTGAAGAAGATTGGGCCAACTGTTTTTTCCAGTGGTTTCAAAGAATGAAAAAGTGTATAAACTGGGGAAGGGGGAAACCCCAAGGATTTCAAACTTCTGCCCATATGATTATTTTCTGGTAGGTATGCATAATATATTAAGATGTTCAGGGTAGTTTAACAGAACTACCTGAACTGAGCATGTAAACCACGAGAGATCCATTTCGCCAGTCCTGTAACTATTTTCTCAATGAAAAAAATTACTGTGTGGAAGGGGTTCACATGTTACGTCAGAGATAAATCTCATGATATCCCAAATATTCTATCGCTTTAATTTCTCTGAGAGAAAAAGCTTTCCAAAAACGTTTTGTGGTAGATAGTGGCCCGTACGATGTTACTTACAATAAACAGGATAAAAGGGGGAATATATGAAATGCAAATAATTTTGTGTCCATGAAACCGACTTTTTCTTTAATTTGACACTTTTGAATACACCATTAGATTTTATTTAACCAAATATATTGTGCTTTATTTTACAAAGGCAAATAATGGATATGAATGAATCCTTCATTACTTTGCATGTACGTAATAGCGCTAATCAACCCTTACACTCGTAGGACTGCTCACGAGGCTTTAGCACTAATGGTGAGGGCGTTCACGGGGCATTGTAGCCTGAAGATTGGATTCTCAGGGGTGGACTATCGTTCCCCTCCCTCCGTATTCACCAGATCTAGCCCCGTGTGCCTTATTTCTAGAGTTTGCGCATAAAAGAGGCGTCCCAGTGGGCCTCAGTGACTCCCTCGGTATCGGAAGATAGCGCTTCTCGCCTCGAGCGGAAGAGGGGCTTAGGATCTGCACATTGGCCATAACTATCGATTACCGAAGAGGTTTTCTAAACCGGACGCAGTTTACTCAAGCTATCCGTGTACATTCGAGTTTCTGCGCGCTTTGAGCTATAAGGGGATCATAGAGAGGCGATCATATCGTGAGGCGCGCTCCGTACGACCCGCCGGCGAGCAAGCGAGACGCTAATAGCGATCAGCGTCTCGCTCACTCGTTGGCGGACTACTCGTATATGATCGCCTCATCCAATATGTTCCCCTGATAGCTCAGCTCGCGCGCAAAAACACAACTCAATTAATTGTATTTTATTTATTATAATAAAAATGTACCTTAGGTTGTATAGACCCCAAAATTAAATGGGTTTTTCGCATTGGCCATATCTATCGATTGCTAAAATAATTTTGAAATCGAAAGTAGTTAACTCGAGTACATACTCGTAATCGTACTTAGTAACAAAACAAAGCAGGATTTTAAGATTTGGCCACTTAGATGGTCGAAGTAGGTAATATGAAAATATCTTCAAATGCAAGAAAAATATAATGTTATTTTAGGGATATGTTATTTTAAAAAGCATAATATGACATTCATAAAGCTATTTTGTCTCGTTTTCATCGATATTCCTCCGCCTATAATACTCATACGATGTGAAGATTATTAAATAAATATTTTATTCATACGTAAGTTTAAACATTTATCTAACTATTATTATAACATTTTATACCTAGCTCAAATTTTTACCCCCCCCCCCTCCAGGGTCTAATTCTTCTTACAATATTGCGAGGTTTTGTTACTAGCGAGAACGGCACCGGCACGGGTGAAAAGGTGAAAGTACGTTTAATTGATGCTAATAGTTGTTACTTAGGACTCCAGTTCCAAATGAAATCCCGTCTGCTATCTCGGAGGACGAAGCCAACCCTCTACAAGACACTCATCAGCCACCAGTGTCTAGTTACGCTGGACTCTCACCAAAACGTATGAAATTGCACAAGCTTTGAACCCAAAATACTCCGCAGGATCTTCGGTGCCGCACAAGAGGATATCGTCTGGAGAAGAGGAGCAAACAAAGAACTGTATATTATTATACCTGTATAAGGTTGTCCATGTTGTGAGATTCCAGAAAATCGGAGGGCTCATGTAGTTAGAGTGTATGAAAATAATGGAGAAATAACAGCTGTTAAACCCGTTTTCTTTTGGAAAACCTGAAAGGTATCATAAATTCGGAAGACCAAAACTGCGATGGTCTTGATTATGTGGTTAAAGACCTAAATCACTTCGAATGAACAATTGGTAAAACCATAGTCCAGGATAGGGTAGAATAGAAGAAGATTCTTGACAAAGCCAGTAGGTACTCATAATGAGTTGTAGCGCTAATGACGACGATGAAACAGAATAAATAAATTAATGAATAGCATTTATGCAAAAGGGAACAACCTTATTTTTGATCATTTTAAGCATAGTGACGTATTCTATAACAATAAACTCGATGTAGCAGTAATTTTAATGCAGTAACCGAAATAAATCCGAAAAATAAGCTAATGAGCTAATACAATACACATTAAATTCAAGTTTTAAACTAGAGAGTCAAATACTTTACCCATTGCTCTTTTCCCGACCTCCATTAATTATCCACCCTAATCTACCTATATCTCTCCAGCAAAATTATGAATTTCGCTGAGAGGCTTCGTCTCCAATGATCCCATTTAACTCTATTAAGATGTTTTAGTCAATGAAGAGGAGGTGAAGGTGACTTTGTCAGTCGCTTGCCTGCTTATACTGCTCTGTTTCCTCCAAAGCCAGGCAGGCATATGCAGGTCAGCACAATCTTGCAAAGAACTTTCGAGCAGTTACTGATTCCGTATTAAGACCTCAAACAAACCTCAGTTATTATATCTGAATTCATTCAATAAACTAGTAAACAGTCCTACTGAATGAATAGATGAAAGAATTGTGCCACTGCTACTCCTCATTCACACTGAATGAATTGTGTGAATGAGAAATGCTCTTGGGACAGTAAACCAAATACACCAGGGGCTCACATTTTTTAGGCTGATGAGCACCCGCCTTTAAGAAAGGGAGGGGTTATATGTAAATCAATCGACCAGTATGCCACAGTATACAGATAGTAGCTTCTCTTAAAACAACATTGAAAACGAAGCGAGCGACGTCACGAGTCGTAAGGGCTGTCACAAATCGTAATACGATAACTAGACACTTGTACCACGGGCGCCATCCGTGCCTTTGAACGAAATACTCAGAGAGAGAAGTCTCAGGCGGTCGTCATATGGCCGCCACACTCCCAGAAAAAAACAGCGCAGAAACGTTCACTTTGCACCACTTTCAGCCGCGTAACGGCAAACACATGTATTTGTCGTTAGGTACCACTCTGCTCACTTTCCTCGCACCTTATCCCCGCCGCGCCTTGCCACCCAAGAGTGTGCTTAATGTTCTCTCTGTATACTCTGAGTATACTAATAAGTTAGAGCCGATATAGAAAATTAGGGGAGTGACGATCTAAGATATAAGTAAGTAAATATTATTATTATTTATTTTCTTGTGTCTGTCACTTGTTTTGTCCATAATGCACATAATATGCGAATCTTTTTGTCTTGCTTTTTGTTTGATGTCTCTTTTCTTGCACCTTTGGTTGATCGACTCGTCTAGGCCTCTTCGCTAGTTTCAGTATCCGTTTCTTAAATTTTATATTTCTTTTTCTTCTTTCTTTAAAACCAAAATTCTCTTAAAGAAATAAATTCGTACTTGGCTTCTAAATATGGGTAGAGCAAAAGCTGTTTACCCCATCTTAAAAATTAGATTTTACTGTTTTTTTTTAAATAGCGTGAGTGATTAAAAGTGCACTCGTATTTTGTTATCTCAATATGCGTGGCTGAGCGTTTATGTAGGTGTGCTTGTGCATAACGCACACATTTATAAAGTATGTATGTATGTGCTTGTTAATTAAATAATTTCTGATTATAATAATTACGACTGTCTATTAAATCATAGTATCCTTTTATTCTTTTATCGTTTAATTCCTTTGCTTTTATTTAATAGGCACATATACTTGAATGTATATGTGCCTGCACTGCTGTTCATATTTTGGCTTTGTCTCTTTGTTATCGATTTTGGGCTATTTTAACCTTCCCTCCCCTTTAAATTACCCAATCGTCATAACCCTAGGTTTAAAAATGGATTGGTTTTTTTACAGTACAGGAAAATTCATTACATTTAAGAAAAAAATGTCTAACATTAAATAGCTACTGCTATAATTATTGTTTATTTGTTTATTAATAACATTCGTCCATAATCGACAGCCAGACAGACATTCGCATCATCTGCTATGTTTATCAATATCATTCGCCCGAGGGTGCTCCACACATTCCTGCAAATTTTGGATAACAGTGGCTACCGGTATCGAATTTTCGTCAGACGTCATAAGTTATAACATGTCTTTGGAAGGCTGCAGCAATTCTCCATCTTTCTTTTCACGCACTTAAGATCCGAAGAGCGCCTTTACAGTTATGGTTGATAGTCTGTTCCTCATTTTTGTCTTGATTAAATTATTCTTCCTGAAAAGCATTGCGGAATATATCGCTATTGTTGCTTTGTGTCGAACGCCGCTACTCTCTCGGCAATTATAGAGCTCAATATGTAACATGTTAAGGCCATAATTTTATTTTTGGTACTTCCCTCTTTCCTACGTTATGTTATCATCATCCACAGACCAGCTCCCCTTTAATTTCATATTACGTAATATATGGACGGCCCCCAATAGGATCGTTCTTTGTATATCGGTGTTCTTACTTTCCGTTTGCCTGCTGAGTAATCTTCACGGGGCAGTAAGTAGGTTATAAAATATGCCAGTGTCTGCGAAGCATGAGACCGCAGTATTTCCTTCGAGAAGCTTGCTTATTTCTGTCTTGGGAAGGCTTCTATCTTTCAAGCATTGCCCTCAGTATACATATAAACTACTGATCCTACTCAAGAAATATATCTAGTAGCAGTTGTAGTAGTTGTGTATGCTACAAAGTCAATATAATTACATTCTTTAATCATTGTGGAAGTCGGCTAAAATTTCCTTCTGGTTTCAGCTGTCAGTCCGCGAAACAAATGAAGCCAATGGCCCGGATGTGGAACGTTCGGCGGCGTCCGGAAATAGGATTGAAACAAACGGGCGATTTAAAAAAAAACCAGGCGGTTCATCAAACTCACTATATAATCCCGCTGGATGTTTGTATAATCCCAAAAGTAAAAAAATAAATAAAGCTATTTAGCTATCTTCTAATAGTTGCACTACACGCAATGGGTAGTTCTATCTATTTCGTAGCAATGTCGATTTTTCAATTTGCTTTCATTTATGTTTTTAGTAGTTGAACTATTGCGTGAATATTAGGTAGGTATGCAAAATGTTTTTTCAGTTCTTGAAATTTCGGATACTAATTAGATCTAGAAATAAACAAATTTTTAATGGGCACAAATTTATTACAATCTAAAAACAATCATCAATGTTTACACATTTAAACACTTAATAAAAAAATCATTGAACATTACATCGAAAATAAATAAATAGTACACATTTATCTCATTTATCTCTCGCTTAAAAAGTAATAATGATAATATTTACAAAACGAAATGAACAGAACTAGATTGGTATTTGAAACTTGACTAAGTTACACAATATCATTTTCAAACTTTAAGTTAAAAGTACAATAAAAAATAGTCTTAATTTTAATGTAAAAGAGATTAATATTAACGCACTTAATTAATTTTTTTAGAAAATGTAGTATATCTCTGGAAGATTTGCGATATAAAAATGTATCTATGCAAAAATATATCGTTTATTTTATTGTGGTGCAAGGAACATTGTATGTAATCTCTTAAAATAAATAAAATCGTCCAATCACAGTGTCTTTTTATATAAAAATGTTTTTTTGGGTTTTAGTCCTGGGGCGGCATGGAGGCCAGGACTCCCCGCGCCTTGTTCTGGTGCATTAGATTTTTTAAGGTTGCTACTTCAGTGGCTAGTCTGGCTAGTTCCGCTTTAAGGTGAGCGTCATCTTCCGGTTCTTGGTTAGGAGGTGGACTCCTATCTTCGGGATGTTTGTTGAGGGTTAAGTTGTGCGCTGAAGGATCCGGGTGCTGGTGGTACTCGTTTCCTAAGGATATTCCGGAATCGCGTTCATCGCTGGAGCCTTCTCCGTCCCAGGATGGCGAGGAGCGCAGTCCCGGCTCCTGTTTTATGTGCTGAAGGGAGAGGAGGGCGCTGGCGACGTCCTTGTCGCCTAGGTGGGACTTGTGTCTCAGTTTGAGGGGAAGGCTGTTGTTTGGTTCGTTTTGGTTGTAGTTTTGGCCTTCGCAGTTCTCGTCTCCGGAGCCGGAGAGGCTGGATACTTCGTAGGGACTCGGAGCGTGGCGGGATCGCGATAAATTAAGGACGCTGCCGGCGCTCGGTTCGAAATGTCCTGGGTAGTTAATTGGGTACTCGCAGGGTTCCGGATAGGTCGGTTCCTGCGTGTGGTGGATCTGCGGCGGTGGTGACAGTGCCGGCGGCGCCGTTAAATGAACCACGGGAGTCGGAATCGATGTCGGAGTCGTCGGCGGGAACAGCACCGGTGGATTGTTCGTCAATTTCGTTCTTTTCGTAACGCACAGCACTTGATCACAAGTCGGAAGAGTCGCCATCACCTGTTCTATACTTACAAGAGCCTCTCCACAAATCCCATACTTTTCTTTAATAGCATCGAGCTGCGCTTTGAGGACGTGGTTTTCTTTCGATAGTTCAACGACTCTTTGTTCTAGGACCATGTCATTGAAGCGGCGTTTTTCCCTGGAGCGCTTAGCAGCTTCGTTATTGCGACGTCTTCTATCCCAGTACCCGTCATCTTTCTTGTTATCAGGGATGAATTCTCTCTGCTTCCTCTGCGAGAAGAAGTCCTTTCGCTTGAAGTCGAAGTTCGGGGGGTAACCCTCGCCGTTGTGTGTTTCTGTGCTCAGCGGACCCATCCCCACGAGCATACCGGAGTCGTGCGGATGCGGCGAATACCCCGGTGATTGATTCCGCTGTCGCATATGGATCGGGGATCCGTGCCCGTTCATCGATCGGTCGTGTAAGTCATGGTCCCGGCGATCATGCAGATCATGTCCGCGCGGCGACGGCGTCCGCCTTTGCTGATGATACGCCATGGCGTCTCTCGAATTCTCGAAGTCTCGAACTGCTGGACTTCTCGGCACGAACTCGGCTACCATGCTTTGCTCACGGCGAGTGAGGACACTCACCACCTTAACCTGAAACAACGATAAAAAACATTAAAATAAAGTACTACAATATTATAGGCTATGGAATCTCACTGTTAAATATTGACAGATTTCCAGTGTAATTCATAGATTCATAGCGTCGCTATTTTTGTGGTTATCCATACAGAAAAACTAAACTATTATAGATTTATAAAGTATCTACAATGGAGTCTTTACCGTCATCTCCTATCTGCATTAATAAAGACAGTAGACTCGTTTAAGAATTCACATAGAATAAGGTCAATGAGCTAACCGTTTTGTCTTAATCTTCAGTTATTCTGCATACAAATGCTAACATTATGCTAAAAAGTTCCGCTACTGAAGCCGGGCATAATATCGTTGAAATCTTCGTAGTCTAAAGCAAAATGAAATGTAATAATTTTATACAAAGTCCAATATAATTGATACTTCTAAATTAATCGCAATAAATATCCACAACTTGTATTAGTTATATAATTATCCGATTATTTCTATACTTAAACGGCGATGGCGAGATAGCATTATGTAAGTTCAAGGCCAGTGGACGCCAGCGATTCGAGCACGTGAGCCAATCGGTTATGGTCACGTTGACTTTTGTCGCAGTGCCGTTGTATCCTACCATTTTACAGACCATTAGTACTTTACTCGGTTCCGTTTACGAAGATACAACCCTGAGAATAGGGGGTGAAAAAAGCGAACTCGTCATTCATTTATTTTAAACTTCTTTGTCACGGCCTGTCTCAAAAAAAAAATGAACCGACGTCATGACTCATGAAATAATTTATTTAGTCACTAGTAGCGGCGTGGTTGCGTAATACTGAATGATTCTTGGTAAAATATCGCGCGTCATGCGATAATGATGACATGCCATTGTATTTGGATTTGGACTAAAATGTGCTTATAGTTCATCGACCAAAATTGGTATATACTGTCAAACTTTAGGATGATTCAGTTTTTTTATTGAAAGATATTTAACAATCTTTTCTAAGACATTTATATAGATAATGTAATTTTAGTATTGCTTAACACGCCATATTTCAATTTGAGACACTTGACGACTTTGTGGGCACAGATGGGCCGGGTATCAAATGGCTCCCGTGCTTCTTCTATCATCATCACGTAGAAGTGAAAAACGCGGATAACATGATCAACGAAACCCAGGATACCTGTAAGAGCTGTTACTCTAAACGTGGTTTTATTTACAAGATCAAATAGTTCGATTTCATCCCATGATACAGAAGATTGACATCAACATGATGTTCAACTTTGTAGACGTAGTAAAAATCACGTGACTGTTCATCAAAACGATATAAACAACATCTGACCTAGTGATCATTTCAAAGATATTCAGGACTCTGAAGAGCTCGCATGTGAAATGTTATTGCAAAGGAGACCAACAGAAGATATGGACTGACTTAAAATAAGACCTAAAGAACATACTAGTATATCATTCCTTACAACTTTATTATTACATTGTTATATGGTAATAAGATGCATATTTTGACCGTGTTTTCCAAAATGATACATGTGGAGTAACGATTGTTATGGGAGGTAAAATGAATTCGGTTGTCAAGCGTAAAACTCATCCTTAATCGGGTTATAGCATCAGGAATTCATGCGATTCGAGAAGGTCTCGTTTGCGTTTAATAAATATGTCTCTTTCACTTGCGGGTGCTGAATGCTAATGTCGATTTTGAATTTCATATGTGTTATTTCTCTTAGTTCGCGCTATATTGCTCTTTATTTTGGAAATCGTGGGTTTACCGAGTAGCTTTTCTCCACCCAGAAGACCTCCTTACGCCACATTTTCTCTTGATACTTTTCAAAAGTTAGGGAGATATCTTCGTAACTACGCCGATTTAAATAAACCCTAGAGATAAAAGACTAGAAATTTAATTTTCTATTGCTATATATATTTTTAACGTGCATGCAAAAACAAAAATACGAGAAAAAAGAGATGTAATTAAAATATCGTGCTCGTTGTTAATTGACAAAAAAAAGAGGGTTTCAATGTCAAATTTTAGGCTTGGTCTAGTATTTTTTATTAAAAGAGTTAGAAGAATCTTTTGAAAAGACATTAATGTAAACAATTTAATTCTCTATCACTATTAAATAAACCATCTTAACGTAGTTATTAAGGCAGTTGTTGAAGATACAAAAAATAATGATGACAAACTTCGATTATCAAACTTTACCCCTCTCTAAAATAAAGATATAAAAATATCGTCAAAACATATTTATAGAGATAATTTAATTCTCTATTTCTAGCAGATGTAAAAAAATGTGGAAAAAGCGATGTTAGTAATCGCACTCTATCCGGGTACGTGGTTTACAACTTGCTTGCATCTCGGAAGTAAAACAAGCGACCGTTAACCATGGCCGTTCCTCACCGCGGAGCCGTTCACCTTGTCGACAGTATTTATTGTATTAATCAGCCGGTGATGTAACTGCTTGTCACTTCCTATGCGTTTATATTGTTTAACATTAGAGACGCGATATGAATAGAGATAAACTTCCTGATGTGGTGCAAAGTATTTCCTCACACGCGACTATGTGGCGTTGCGTAATTCCGGTCTATTTGCGCGCGGCCGCGGCGCGATATCTCGCGACCTTTGTTATCTTGCGCTGCTTACATAGTTGTTAGGAAGACATTATAATTATTTTTAAATAGTTGGTTTAATTGTTTATACACCTCCGGAAAACTAAGGAAATCAGGGTATTGAATTAGAAGATATTAAATAAAACCTAAACCAGGTAGCATTTTTTTAAACAAAATTTCAATCGTTATTTTCTTAGTTAATTAAAATAGTGTCAACGTTATATTGAGAATGAATAAATAGAAAAATAAACAGGCTATAAAATGGTGTATCAACAGTGAAAATTCCATGATTTGATTTGGCGCTAT